>FR990057.1:6526753-6764253 GCA_905404095.1 Glaucopsyche alexis
CGGACTTATACCTGCTGCAACTTTTCGCCACCGTTCCATGCGACAAAATATTTATCATCCTCATCACCTTGATGAGTGGCAGTCCTCCACCGTGCGCTTTACCCGAAGCTTTCTGCCGCGCACTGTAAAACTCTGGAATGAACTGTCGCCAGCAGTATTTCCGGACCACTACGACCTGCAAACCTTCAAGAAGGGAGCGTATTCCCTCTTAAAAGGCCGGCAACGCACTTGCAACTTCTCTGATGTTGCGGGTGTCCATGGGCGACGGTAATCGCTTTCCATCAGGTGATCCGTTTGATCGTTTGCCCCCTTGTTTTATAAAAAAAAAAATGTTTTTTGAACAATCAGGTGATCAGTCTGTATTGTCCTAACTAAACTTCGAAATGACATTAACCTAACCAGCTCCGCGTCTTATTTGGTTTAAACGGTGAGAGATATTGGAACAATTGTTGGAACAAAATTGGAAAAAAAAAAACGACGATTGCATTTTCCCAAAAGCTGTTCACTGTGTTAATTTTTTTACTTGACTGTCAAATATTGAAATAGGTGCGTTCAGTTTACCTGTTTGGTTATAGGTATTTTATTTATTATAAGGTTATAGTCAAGCAGACCAACGTGTGTCGGGACAGCTCACAGCTGTACTACCTAGATACAATAGAAGCGGTTATGCATTAAAATTAGATGATTAAATGTTAAGGCTTTGAAGGCTTATTTAAAAAGACGTATGACGTATGGTAGAGGTAAAATGATGAACAGAAACCGTTTCATTCACCAGAACTGTCGCCATAAGCACCATTTCCCCTTGTCTATTGGTAACGGGCCAAACTGTAGAGATTGTTGTAATCTGTTCAATTCAATTCAATTCATTTATTCACATGAAACATGGTACAATATAGTTGTTATAACAAAAAATTTGGTTCCAAAATGTTTCGTCAATTGACATGCAAATATTAGTAAAAAAAAAAACAGATATATGATAGTAGATATTCTAGATTAATGGATGTCAACTCTTGTACATTAAAATAATTCATTTTCTAGCTGAGATAAATCCTTTAGACCATTACATTTAAAATAAGTACCTAAATTGGTTTCAAATATAAAATAAAATTTTAAATTACTAACGAATACATTAAAATCCAGTGTCAATCAATTAAAATAATTAAATAATTAAGATAAGTCATAATATTATATACCAATTGAATATTAATACCAGTTACTGTCACTTATTAAAAATAAATATTTTAAATCTGCTAACTACGGCTACAATTATACCTAGGTACATGCTAATTACGTCATCAAAATCATAAATCATTACTAATGTCAAAGTCATAATTTAAGATATATTTAAAGTCTAAGTTCTGTCACATGTATTGTCCTCACATGAAGGAGGGGCCAGGAAGGACGTTAGTGGTCTTTGGTGATGATGATGGCGTGTACGACGTGTCTGATGGTGGTGTCTGTTGCAGGGCTACAATGGTGTGTGCGCGTGCGGTGAGGGGGCGGGGCGCGAGCCGGCGCGCATGGCGGCGCCAATGAGGGAGGGCGCGCCGGTCGGCGGACCTCGCCCCGCGCCCCACCACCACCCCGCCAACTTCGAGTACGATGACAACGAGTGGGACATCGGCATCGGCGACCTCATCATAGACCTCGATGCCGACATAGAGAAGACCGACGAGGCGGGCGGCATGGCGGCGCGCGCCGAACCCGACGCGCAGCGCACCGCGCTCAAGATGAAAATCAAGAGGACCAAGCCCGGCACCAAGAGCTCGGAGGCCAAGCACGAGATCGTCAAGTCCAACGAGATGAACGGCGAACCGAAGCCGACCGCGGGCGCGCCGCCCGCCGCCGCCAAGCGCGGCTCCGGCGGCCACAGGAGAGATAAAGCGAGAGACAAGCACCACCACCCGCACCCGCCGCACGACGTCAACGGCGTGGCGCGCGTGCCGCCGCCGCCGAACGCGCCCGGGCCGCCCGCCGCCCCCGCGCCCGCGCCGCACCCGCCGCCGCCGGCGCACGCGCCGCCGGCGCACGCGCCGCACGCGCCCGCGCCGCCCAAACCCGCGCAGCCGCCCGCGCCGCGCCTGGACGCCAAGCCCGCGCCGCCGCCTGCGCCCGCGCCGCCCGCCGCCGCGCCCGCCGCGCCGCCGCCGCCGCCGCCCGCGCAACCGCCCGCCGCACCTTCCAAACCCGACCCCGACGACTCCCGGCAGGAGCATAACACACAACCGCCTGCAAAGAAACCCAGAACTGAACCTAAGGTATGCTCAGTCCCTAATGCCGATAGCCCGGCCGATAGTCAGTCTCAAATACAAATTGATTAATAAGGAGTATACTCTAAACATCCTGTCCCCTACTTAACCCCCGTAGATATTCTCCCTAATTTTGGGGGGTACATCCCTAAGTTGGCAACACTGATACCGTTGTACGGCCTAACCGCCGGACTGCTCTACACACGCACGGATTTGGTACGGAGCGGACCAGATCCGATGCGGACAACGGCGAACTCTTCGCCTTCTTCTTATGTTCGCCGGACTGCCCTACACACGCTCAGATCTGGTACCAGAATCGCTGTACGCTCCGTACCAAATTCGTGTGTCTGTAGACACCATTAGTAGAACTTGATCCCATTATGATTAATGTCACCGCGCCTCGACGTAATGATATATTATTAGCAGACAATCTAAATCTACACCGGTGACATGTATAAGGTTACGACCACATTGAACTAGCAGGTTCGAAGCCTTGGTCCACTTAGCTCGTGTGCAATGTATCAATAAAATAATCGCTAATTGTCCGATAGCCCTTATCGGCCATGTTTCCAACTGTTTCGGATTTAATTGTCGGGGCTTAGAGCTGTTTGCGAGGTTGATTGAGTGCAAACGCCGGGGTGTTATCCGGCGGCGCTGCAGCGGTTCATTAAATCACCACCCTCCGCCTGCCCTCCTAGTACCGCCCGCATTACAATACTCGGCACTCAACAAATTAATGCGATTGTGGCCGGGCGCTGAATTTAACTCCAAATCGGAAATTGATGCTATCGGTTCATCACTTTCGAATAAAATTTTACGCTACACTATTTCTTGCGATTTGCGATTGCTGGATATTTTCGTTATAACGTTGTGACTTGTAATGTAAATCGTTTTTTTCCCGTCGAAACATATTGAAATAATTTGGAAACATTCCAAAATGTATAAAGAATATTATTTGTTTCAACGTTGTCAGTCATGCGTTATATCTTTTAGTAGATATTAGATCAGAATTTGCTACAGTTATGGATAAATTAACAGATTCGAGTGATAAATTAATATTATACGAGTTGAGAATTTGTTAACATGAAACTCCTTAGTGAAGCTGTAAACGTCGCGTTGGTCAAAGAATGACCTAATTAGATATAAATGAAGATTTAATCTTAGATTATGTAGAATATAGAATATGCCTTATAATTTTATCGCCCTGACATACACAAGTTTAATAATATCTTAATTTCATCACACATGAACAATTATTTCTCAAGATGTGGAACTAGCACCTGCTCTCGTATCTTGCACATCGCACTAAATATACGTGACAGTATTGCAGCTCCTCACATTACTGTTGCCCTGGTACTTTTAAACTCATCACGTGTAACCACATCGAATTAGTTGAGAAGATATATTTTATGACAAAGTTAAATTGCAAAGGGGACCTCGGTAGGGGAACATAATATTATACTTTGAAATTCAATCATTAATCACTGTCAAGAGCTCTAAAAATTTCCAAAGTGCTCGCGAAATCAATTTAACGTTCACCCTCTTGAAAAGTTTGTGAGACAATTCTGACTGACTCGACATCAAAATTTTACTCTCAAGATTTTTTGTGTTAATGTGACTGGAGTGAACATTTAAATTCTGACTCTGACATTGTACTTTACATAAACCGTTATCTAATGGTGTCAATGTCTTTTTGTAATCGTAAAATGTTCTAGGCGAAGCGCGAATGTGTAATTACATATTTCTATGACTTACTATTATCATAAAGTTGAAGTAAATAAAAAATATAATAGAACTTACGAAATTTAATAACATTCGTGTCTTACTTAGGTACTAGAAAGTGTGTGTAATGTGTATTATATGATATGTCGACTTGATTCGAAGGTTTAATAAATTTAATTTCAGAATTGTTTATTAAAAAATTAAATTTTATAAACATTTAAGGTACCCAACGAATTTTCAAGCAGCAACATGCTGATGATGATGAATTATAACTAAGAACTCTCGACACGTCAGCTTTGAAATAAACGCATCTTAATCTGACCGTTCGTTTAGGAGCCACGAATTACAATGCCACGGATAGAATATGTACACAGACAAACAGACACGTCAAACCTATAACACTCCTCGTTTTTTGCGTTGGGAGGTAAAAAGGAATTTAGTAAAGCCATAGATTGAAAAGTCTATCATGAATCATGAACGAATTTAGTAAAGCCCTTACTTAGCTTTGAATAGTTATACAGTGTTTTGTTCACATCACACAAGTGACATTTTTAATTCGATAGAAGAAGACAAAACACTGTATAAACTATTCAAAGCTTATACAGCGTTTATTAGTAAGGGGGATAGACGATAATATTTGCTTTCTTTTTAATCTTTTATGAATTCGGATAACGTAATACGAGTCATTCAGTCGTCTGAGTCACATTGTACACATCAGATGACTCGTATTACATGCGTATTTGATTACATTATTAAAGTGTCAAATCATTTGCTTTGACGTTTTAACTTTGCGGTTATCAAATTATGATTCAATCTAGAAGTCTTTGGATTGAATCATAATTTGATAACCGCAAAGTTAAAACGTCAAAGCAAATGATTTGACACTTTAATAATGTAATCAAATACAAGATTCAATCACAATTCTGAATAGGCTAGTTGACATATATTTTTATTGCATAAATGAATGTGTAGGTAGTACTCTTCAATATGAAGAGCCTCTCAGCAGGCTTAGCATGCGCATAGAAGAAACACCGAATAAAAGAAAATATGACAGATTGAAGAAACATTAATACCATTCGGAGCAAAATAGGTCTTATTATAAGGTAGCAAGGTCGATGTATCGTCGTTATGAGAAACAACATTTCTTTTCTTCCCGAGCATGAGCTCACAAAATGGCCTCTTTTGACAGCTAAAGTAGAAACGTTTTCTTAATTTAATGTCAAAAAGTCCCACAGTAATGTCAACCACTGGAGTGGTTTTATATAAAGTTTATTAGAAAATAAGTATGCTCCGCTGGCGTAAATATTACTCCCATGGGATATACTATATAATAAACTTTTTGTCTAGGACCGCCACGATGTGGACATCGTGGCGGTCCTAGACAAAAAGTTTATTTACGTTGAGTCATATAGGTACTTGAATATTTGTTTGTTTTTGACAGAAGATTTCCCGGCAACCATTTTAAAAATATGGCGGCTTAGAAATGTTGACTTCTATTGATGACCTTGTTATCATGGATTAGGAACTATTTTGCAACGAACTGTTTTGGATAGAATATTTCTTCATTAAATGTATTTCTATGGATCGCCATGCTAAGCCTGCTGAAGAAACAGTATACAGAATACTAAAAATCAATATTTTTTAAAGGTACGGAAATTCGCAAGTCTCGTGAAAACGTTCCATACAAAAGCTGCAGGAACATATTTGTTAATATTATGTGTCTTTGAAATTATTGCGCTTAGGTTTGTTATAACTATAATAAATGTTTTTGCATTTCATGTAAGTATTAACTAATATATATCTGTTTCCTAATTCCTACACTAATTACATAGGTATACATGTAAAAAAATATTCTAACTTTTTTGTAATTTTGAAATGCAAATTACAAAACTACACATATACAATTTTATATATTTTTTTGCATAAATATCAAGTATAAATACCTCAATATTTCGGAATATACAAATTGAACTAAATATTTTACATCTAGTCGTTGCTCATATCAGTCACCTATTCTAAGACCTCCATATATTTTTTAGTTGCTTGTTATTTATCATCATCATCCTACTGCTGAACGTAGGCCTCTCCCAATGAGCGCTAACCATCCCGATCTTGGGCAACCCTCATCCATCCGCTGCCAGCTACCTTCTTCAAATCGACGGTCCATCGTGCCGCAGGACGTCCTACATTACGTTTGCCTAAGCGTGATCTCCACTCTTGTCTCTAATACTTGTCTGCTCCATCGACTGTCTGTCCGTCTGTAGACATGGCCGGCCCACTTCCACTTCAGCGTGCTAATTCGTTGAGCAATGTCGGTGACTTTAGTTATCTGGCGAATAACATCGATACGTATTTTATCCACCAGAAAACCCTCAACATTGCTCTTTCCATCGCACGCTGAGCAACCTTGAACTTGTGAACCAGCCCTACGGTGAGTGTCCACGTTTCGGCTCCGTATGTCATTACCGGTAGAACGCATTGATTAAAGACCATGGTCTTAAGGGATTGTGGGATTGACGATTAAAATATGTCCCGGAGCTTCCCGAATGCAGCCCAGCCTAAGCCAAAGAGTAAACATCCTAAGCGTACTCTTCTACTCGCCTCCTTCTCAAAGTTGTTATTTATATTGTAATGAAATTTTATAACTTCATATTTAGCTGTTTATACAGCATTATGTTTCATGAATATACAATCTATATAAGCAGTTTTATCATGTTCATACTAAATCTGTTTAGTCACGCAGCACGCTTCATTTTGTTGAAATACTTTGTAAAACATTGTCTTGGTTTATTCGTGTATTAAAATTTAAAATTCACAAGTCTGTATTCTGTAATATTAAAACTTTAAAATATACTAAAGTGGAGACCGAGTGCATTGACTTATAGAGAATCAGTTTTTGTAGTTGTTTAGTAGTTACTGTTGTAATTGTGAAAGTGTGTGGATGGATGTTTGTTACTCTTTCACGCAAAACTACTAAGCGGATTTTGAGGAAATTTGGTATGGTAGTAGTTCAATGCTCTGGATATATAACAAAGGCTAAATTTTATCCCGAAAAAGTATAGTGTTCCCATGGGAGTAGTATTTACGCCAGCGGAGCATACTTATTTATCTAGTTAGATTTTAATTATTAATAGTGTAGTGTATTGAAAATTGATATTATCATCATCATAATATCAGAATTCAGATACAATCTACGAGTTAGTCTCGGTCTTCGGATAAGGTCTAATACCTCCTGATCCGATGCTCGTAGCTTGAATAAATTTACATGTCGATTACCACTTAATCAGTGTTCCAACCACCCAACTAACTGCTCGCTTGTAAGTTGTAACTAAAATTAGTTCCTGTAGTAAAGTCATGCCTGCGTAATTCCTGGAAATGTATCGAAAATGGCTTCATTTGGACATCGACCTAAATTCTAATACATTCTGCTACTTACCTTTTACGTTTGTGCATGTTTTCTATAATTTTCAAATAAGAACATGCGAGAAATGTGTTCTTTAATGACTAGGACTGAGATATGAATATGGCGAATACATAATATGAAAAGTTGATATTGACACAAAACAATATCAATATGTATGTATGTATTTATTTAACGACTACGTTAAAACTTAACATAACACTCGATTAATATTTTAAATCTTTTATTAAATTATTCTAAAAGTTACTAAGAGCGCAGCAATTGAAGGAGATGTCTGGCAGCTGCTACCGCACGTAATTACCGGGTAATTAGGATGTGGGGGCAGTGGGCACCACTCGCGCCATCAATCGCCATTATTATTTCCGTTTCGTATTATATCTCTGCGGTCGGTTAGCCGTTTATTATGTCAGAAACAATTGTAACGGTCGTAAATCCTGGTCGAATTGATTCGAAATTAATTACGCCCAATGTTAGACCATCGACAACACAATTTATTCCGCGCTCTACTCATTAATACCCAACGAGTGTTTAACTTAAACGATCCGGCGTTCATTTAAATTAAGCCTTTTACAATCTGTCGTCAGACAACACGTTTCATTGGGTTCTCGACGATAAATTCCAGTCTTAGTTGTCATAAACCCATTTAAGTTGGCCGGAGTTTCTGTCGACGGAGTTGTGTTCTTTGTCGTGTTGGCTTTGTGCGCGTCGACTGGTCGGCCGACCAGTCGCGGGACTCGTCGGTCGCCGTAATCCCCAGCGCAGCCGGCGTATACCTGGCCGTCTCTTTGTTCGGGTGGAAAGTTTTACCCGGAATGGATTTGTTGCGACGAACGTTTACCAAATATACAAACACGAATGTTATTCCTGGTTAGCTGCGAAGTGTCGCTGATGTGTTCGAGCACTTTATTTCAGAACCAGCTGGTGCCCGCAACTTTGTTTAGGTGGAATTAATGGAAACGTAAAACGATTTTTTAACAGAACCCATTAATTAAAGTAGCCTAAAGTTACTCCTTATGAGCTATCTGCCAGTGAATTTCCGGTCAAAATCGGTTCGGCCGTCCGTCCGCCGTTTCCCGATTACAGACAAACAGAGAAACATCATTCCATTTAGTGCAAAGCTGTTAAGGCCACGTAGACCAAGCGAAATAGGCATTTAACGCTTCCAAGAGTTGCCCGCAATTGCCGCAAAGCGAGCCGCGCGCCTACGTCGCCGGCGTGAACTTACATGAACCCAAAGTGTTACAGTGTAGACGTGTCGGCAGTAGGTCATCTTATTTTATTATTTGTATTGAAAAAGATAATAAAATCCATAGATAACTGTTTTAATGCAACACATAGCACACATAATTTGAATAGATATTATAGGTAGGTACCTACCTAAGTAAAAAATGCTTAAATTATATTCAATTATTTTGACAGTTTCTATGCAGTGTGTTCTGTTACAAGTATAAAAACACGCTGTGTTCGATGTGTGCATGGAGACGAGTACCTATCGTTAGCTCGTGTGGTCACTAAAGTACGTGTCGTTTCGTGAGATAATAATACTGTATCAGGTAGGTGCTGACGATTTGATGGTAACTACTTAGGCAGACACTTGCAAAAAATGTATTCCTACTGCCGAGTCCGCACGTTTGCCACTTGCTGCAAAATCCAAACCTCCACAAACGTTTGACTTTTTGAAAATCCAGATTTCCGAATTTTTTCTCCCAAAAATCCGGATTATCCGGATAATTCAGATATTTTCATTTTTTTAAAATTTGTTGCATATTTTATAAAACTTTAATGTTTATTTTACTACTATGTTGTAGCAAAACTTACACTCATTAGTAAAAAAAAGAGTTACTTTTTTATAATTTAATTTAACCCTTAACTGTAGTCGTGGGTCCAGTGGACCCATGTTTAATCTTTGAACGCGTGTAAAAAACGAAGCGTGTGCCTCAGCGCCTCCCGCTCCTAGGTACCTTCCGAAAGTACGCCAGAGCGCGTTGAGAGGAACGGACGTGCTGCGCTCGCTACTACAAAGGTGAGTATTGGTGTGCATGTGGGTCCCACGGACCCACCACTATAGTTGCGTAACTTTCTTTTAGTTTTTGTTCATTATTAATTTAATTTATTTTTTATTTATTTGTGATGGCAAACCAAATAAATAGTTCTGCAGATAGAGTTGATATAATAGAGCACTGGTTAAACGAACCAGACAGTGATGAAGATGAAATCGGTAGAAATTCACCGACATCTCGAAATAGTGCTCTCACCTCCACCACTCAGAAAATGACGAGTGATCATGACTCAAACTCTGAATTGTCTGAAAGTGAAGACACTTACCAAGATAAAGAAGTGGATATACAGACCGGATGTTTTTACGGGAAAACGGTATGCAATTCATGCTTATAACTTGATCATCAGTTTACAATGTCAAAAATTTTTTGGAAGAAGTTTTTTTGTTTTTGTTTTAACTCTTTTTAAAATATTATTTTTTGTACATGAAACGAGTTGCAGTTATTTTTTTATTGCGTTTTTAAATTTTATATGATATTTTATAAGTAAATAACGACTGATTTAAAGAAGTGTCATTGTAGATAAGAATAATAGTTTATATTGTTGATTTTGTTTAACATTAACGTTTGTTAATTTTTAAATGTAAAGTTGAATAAAAATAAAAACTTAAAACGGAAATGCATTTTTATTTTATTTTAAATCAAAAATAGGCGGGTCCCGTGGACCCACGACTATATAAGTGTGACTATTTTGCACCACTACAGTTAAGGGTTAAATAAATTCTGATTTTAAGTTGTAAGTATTAGAATTACAATCTGAATAAATAAAAACATAATGAGATTATATCAAAATTATATACTTAATTATATTTTATTTTTATTTTTAGAAATATTTTTGATTACGTTTCAAATCCTACAATGTTCAGTTTTATAGTTAGTATTTTATTTTAAATAAGGTATATATATATTGTATATTTACTAAATGTTCCAGCAGAAAGAATTATAAAAAATTGGAATAGCCTGTGATCTTTTTAACGCTTTTTTTACATATTCACCACTACCGTTTTCGTTAAGTTCCATTTCTATGTGAAAGTACTAACGTAGGAAAATTAATACAGTTTAATAAAACGTAGGAAACTGAAAATCCTTTAAATCGAGATCCGGGGAGTGAAGACAAATCATTTGAAGCATGGGGCTGAACAAATAATTTTGTATGGACGAAATTGGACCACTTTTGAGTTATTGAAAGTAAAAATCACCCACCTGTTTAGGTAATAATTGAACACGTAAATGGTGTTTTTAATTCCCTCGGTAACTAACAGAAGTACAATAAGCAATTCTAAGCACAATTTAAAACCTATAACTGTTGTAAGATCTTTATTTTAACATTTTACTTACAAATAAACAGTAACATCTTACTCTTCATTGCACTTTGAAGTTTCCGCTATAAGATGAAAACTACATTACTTAAAAAAATAACAGTGGTTTACACAAATCGTTGGTGCTATTTTTGACACCTATATCTTATCTTTAAAATATTATCTAAAAATAATTATTTCTACGCAAAAACAGGAGCGTTGATTTTCATTTAGTTTTGCTACTGACTTGTTCGGCAAAATTCTCTCTAATCTTAAACCAACCAGTCAGGTATTATCGACTCCAAAACTTCTTCCTGATATCATAGAGATAATATTTAGGTATTTGGACTTAGATATTCATTATTTAGAAGATAATTAAATATAGTTAAACCACTACATTTCTTTTTAAGCTATCATATTAATTTGGCATTCTTTGATTGTAGAAATTAAAATTGCAATAATATATTTCGACTTTCGTTAGTAAGAATTCAATAAATATAAAAATACAAAGCTTTAATTGGGTTGGGATTTGCTTATTATACTTCTTACTACTTGTGCAATTGAAACTGAAACCATATTCAGTGTTTTTATAAATTGGATCACCTATTAATGAACTGTACTACTACTGAAAAAATATAAAATTGTAAGTATCTTAGAAACAGTCCATACATATACATATATAGCGGCCATAATATTTTAACAGATCTTCATCCCTCGCATCTCCATTTAATGGATTGACTATGTTCTACCAAATAACTTGAATAAATGGAAAACTGTGTCAACAATTTCAACAGGACAACAAATAATATCAAATTATCCAAAGGCATGTATTTAAACTCACGACAAAACATATTTATTTCTTATGTTTACGCGAATATTGTTCATTGTTTTAAACACTTACGGATTTTGTCGCGTTACGTAAACGTAACCGTAAAACGTAAACCGTGACAAAATCCGTAAGTGTTTAAAACAATCACGACAAAACAATTAAATTTTGGATGTGAAAATACCGAATATTGAATACTAAATTACCATGTTGGCTAAAGAATGTAAGGAATAAAAAATTACAAATCTGGTGACTAAATAATACCACTGAATATTCCAAACTGGCAGACTGATATTATATTAGCGAACAAATAACCATCTTGGCGACAATTTGTGAGTACACATTTAATTTAAGAATAGGTACATATATTTTCCGTAATGTAGGTTACTCAAAAAACATACAAGCAGCAAAACCAGCGCACATAAAAAAAACAAAGGAGCGTACAAAATTCCCAATTTTTAATTTTCCTCGACTTGGTGTAGATATTGGGTAGATTCATTTTGAAATTTAAAAATAACGGTTATTCATTTTTCGCAAAATTAACATAGGTGTCGTTACCAAGTTTTTGGGGGTGCTGGATACGAAAATGACATTCATTTTGAAATTCCAATATGGCGGACATACTTAATTTTATAAAAATAATATGGTTGTCCCTTTGTTGGTTTCTGGGGGTGCTGATTACAAAAAAGTCATCCATTTTAAATTTCCTTAGTAACCCTGCAACCTCAAATTTTCTTCATGATGGGAGAAAAAGAAATTCGAAAATCCTGAATATTCCAACATTTCTATAGCTGTATGCATCCCGGCCCCGGTATCTCAATGTAGAGCATTTATATTTTTTTAATAAAATAGATTCTATCTCGGAAACGGTGCATCCTAATGAAAAATAATGAAAATTTCCTCCCCCTTAGAAACTCCGCAACATCATATTTTCTTCATGATGGAAGAAAAAAAATCTGAAAATCCTAAATTTTCCAAATTTTCTATAGCGTTTTACACCGTTCGTGTCTCAAAATAGAGCATTATCGTATTTTTTTTTTTCTATAATGGCTTCTATCTCAGAAACGGTGCATCCTACTTGAAAAATAATGAAAATTACCTCTCCCTTAATAACTCCGTAACCATATATTTTCTTCAAGATGAGAGAAAAAGAAATTCGAAAATCCTGAATTTTCCAACATTTCTATAGCTTTATATATCCCTCGTATCTCAATGTAGAGCATTTAATTTTTTTTTATAAAATTGATTCTATCTCGGAAACGGTGCATCCTATTGAAAAAATAATGAAAATTTCCTCCCCTTAAGAACCTCGCAACACCATAGTTTCTTCACGATGGAAGAAAAAGAAATTTGAAAATCCTGAATTTTCCAAAATTTCTATAGCTTTATACACTGTTCGTGTCAAAGTAGAACATTGCCATATTTTTTTCTAAAATCGCTTCTATTTTAGAAACGGAAAAATAATACTATTACTGGAAAAATAATAAAAATTTCCTCCCCCTTAACCCGAAAATCGCATATTTTTTTCATTGATGCCAAAAAAAGAAATTATAAAATCCTGAATTTCGAAAAGTTTCTATACCTTACATAGCTGGTACCTCTACAAACTACATGTTAATTTTACGAAGATTGGATAGTCTCCATTTTGTACAATTAAATTGGAAGACAATTTTATAATCAGCATATGAAACATGGAAAAAGACATCCATTTTTAATAAAAAAAAAATATACGCCATTTTGGAATTTTAAAACGGATTTTATTTTCATATTATTCTGCACCCCCAAAAACCTTGAAAACGATACCCATACCAAAAAAAAAACCTCCAATAGTATCCAAAACTGGGATTTTCCGTAGCTTGCAAATTGAATTTTTAGCAGCTATTAATTTATCAATCAAATCTTTATAAGCTACTTACATGGTATGATGGTCACCAACTTATCGGTGCTAATTGGATTAAATTTCGCTACTTTTTATCTGCCGATTTTTGTATTTTTTGTCACTTGAGTGATTTCACCAGTTTGGTAATTTAGTCGCCAACATATTAATTCGCTGCCAAATTCAGCAATACAGTATGCTCACGTGCAGTCACCAACTTATTTTTTGTTCACTCGATTAATTATATCCCTTATTCAAATATTGTACGTCTAGAGTATATACTAATTACAATTAAAATATGTAATTTTCATAGTAGTAACCAAGATTGATTGAAGTAATTTAGTCGCCAACATATTAATTCGCTGCCAAATTCAGCAATACAGTATGCTCACGTGCAGTCACCAACTTATTTTTTGTTCACTCGATTAATTATATCCCTTATTCAAATATTGTACGTCTAGAGTACATACTAATTACAATTAAAATATGTAATTTTCATAGTAGTAACCAAGATTGAAAAAAATCGAAAAATCCGGATTTTTCGAATTTTTCGAATTTCGAAGTATCCGGATTGCAACCCCTACTTGCGAGTGACTTGGTGTGTTCTGCAAAGGCAAGCATGACAGATGTTGAGCTCGTATCCTTATATTTTATTGTAAATAGAACAGCCTCCGTGGTCTAGTGGTTAGAGCTTGGCTCTCGACTCGGATGTCGCGTGGGGAGTTATTTATTATTATTATTGTAAAAACAGAAATCGAAATAAAAAGAAACGAAAAGTACGGCAAAGAAGATGGTAGATGTTACAAATTCATAAAAACCTTTTACTGGCTTATTCAATAATGTACTAAGGCTACTCCACGCATCAGCTACTTTTTTCTCATAATACACAACACAATAATATATGTATGGACGCTTCACACCAAGTCAATCTGGTCCCGTGGTAAGTTCTCGAAGAACTTGTGTTACGGGTACCAGACAACAGAAATATATTTAATAATTTTTATATTATACACATATTTAAGATTTTTAGTATATTTAGTATATTTAATACACATTCATGACCCAGGAACACAGAAAAAATGTTTGTTCCTTCAGCATTCAAACCCGCGACCCCCGGCTTGAGCACCAACACACTCAACCACTGAGCCACAGAGGTCGTCTCATCTGGCAAAAGCAACGACGCGGACGTGGCGACGATAATGTTATTGTGTATGGTTATAATATGTATAACTAGCCGATGCCCGCAACTTCGTTTGCGCCTAACTGACGGAAGCGGAACCCTATTTTTTAAACGAAACCCTAAAATAAAAGTAGCCTATGTTAGACCTTATGACATCAGCTATCTGCCAGTGAAAGTCCCGCGAAAATCGGTCCAGCCGTTTCAGAGATCAGCCGGAACAAACAGACAGACAGACCGACAGACAGACAGACAGACGGACAGACATTTTAAAAAATTGGTATTTTATTGTAAGTACCGAATATACTTTCAGATGCATTATGTGTGAAAAGCTGTTAATTTGAAGTTACAAACAGACACTTCATTTTTATTTATCTGTATAAATTTAGTTCAAAAATAAAAAGAAGCATAAAAAAATACAAAACAAACTTTCCTATAGATTTTTATTGTATTATATGTCCAAGACCCGGGAACACAGGAAACTTTTTGTTCCTTCGGCGGGATTCAAACCCGCGACCCCCGGCTTGAGCACTAACATGCTCAATCACTGAGCCACAGAGGTCGTCTCATCTGGCAAAAGCAACGACGCGGCGACAATAAAATGTAACATGTTATTGTGTATGGTTATATGTATAACTAGCTGATGCCCGCAACTTCGTTTGCATAACTTCGTTACCCGCAACTAACGAAAACGGATCCCTATTTTTTATACGGAACCCTAAAATAAAAGTAGCCTATGTTAGACCTTATAACATCAGCTATCTGCCAGTGAAAGTACCGTGAAAATCGGTCCAGCCGTTTCAGAGATTAGCCGGAACAAACAGACAGACAGACAGACAGACGGACAGACAAAAATTTTAAAAATTGATATTTTATTGTTAGTATAGAATATACTTTCATATGCATCAAGTGATAAGCTGTTAATTTGACATGACAAACAGACACTTCAATTATATTTATCTGTATAGATGTATAGATAGATGTATAGATGTATAGATTTAGTTCAAAAATAAAAAGAAACATAAAAAAATACAAAGAAACTGACTTTCCTTTAGATTTTTATTGTATTATACATATCCATGACCCGGGAACACAGGAAACTTTTTGTTCCTTCGGCGGGATTCAAACCCGCGACCCCCGGCTTGAGCACCAACACGCTCAATCACTGAGCCACAGAGGTCGTCTCATCTGGCAAAAGCAATGACGCGGCGACGATAAAATATAACATGTTATTGTGTATGATATGTTCAAAAATAAAAAGAAACAAAACAAACTGACTTTCCTACACTGCGTTAGAAACAAAAGAATTGTTCGATAAATACGCGGGTAAGGCGTGCGCTAGCTAAACTGACATAGGTCTGTCCTCGTCAACGCCTAGCGGGCGACTGTGGGGCGACTCTAGCGGCTTACGCACGCTGCATTTCAATATTAATTTATTGTTAAAATAATTAAACCAACATGCAAAATGTAACCAGAAATTATTCTTTTTTAAGTTATTAGCTTTTCGTAGATATGATTTTTGAAAGTAAAACTATCATGAACTTCATGAACAAAAAGAAAAATATTCAAATTTAGCCTCCTCTTCGGAATTATTTTTGATCGAGTGAAGTTTTCAATATTATGTTTCGAACCACAAATTATAAAAGAACATTAAGTAAACAACAATGTGTTTTTTTTTTGACTTTTTAAAGTTACTATTTGTTTGTTTATTATCGATTCAAAGTCATGTAAAATTGGGACCACGCGGCCTTAATTTGAAATAACACTTCAATTTTATCTATTTATCTGATTTTATTAGATAATCAATTCTTATCTACTCTCTAGATTATTTTAAAAGTCATCACCAATCGAATATTTACGATGACATTGATAAAAGTGAACACGAGATTATGTCTGACGTGTAGAAACTGTTTCATGTATGTGTAATGTGTTAAATTAATCTTTGTCCTTGTCTTCCCAAATTATCTTTTAACGGCTCATTAAATTAAATGTGGCTGCGGTTTTTTGCCATTACACAAACCCAGCCAAGATAATAAATTGATACTCTACAAAATAATGCTAAATATTATAAGTCCGTTCAGAGTTATTTTACCTTAGGGACAGACGATACGCGACGCGACACTGCATTTTTATGATAGCTATTCAAAATTTAACTTTATTTACTACACAAAAAGATACACGTTACATTGCATGAGTTCTAATCACGGGCGCTGCGTAGCGATGCCGCTCTTGCAATGAAACGTGTATTTTGTGTAGTGAATAAAGTTGAACTTTGAATCGTCTATCTTAAACTACAATTTTGAATAGCGCACACTTTCAGACTATCTCAAAAACACTTTCAGACTATCTCAAAAAGTGTGCGCTGCGTCGGGTGTCGGTCTGAGCTGACCCTTGGAGATTCTATGAGAGTGACCCCTATGTCGTCGGCATAAGGTTCTGTTAGTAGTAAAATAACTCTGGAGTGTTTTTACTAGTTCCTCGCACCGCGCACGAAAAGTGTAATACGATCGAGACAAATTCAATAGACAGTACATTGAACAAAATCAACAATCGCCCGACTAGTCGGCAACTCGGCACACTAATAAAACCTTAACAGATGCATAGGGGAGACCCGGGCACCCGGGACTCCGGGAGATGGGATCAAAAGGCGATTTTTTGTTAACCTTTTTATAAACAGCTATTTTGCCCTCTTTTGTGCTCGTGTTGTTTACTTAATGGGTTCTGTTGGGTTCGACTTAAGATAATAACTTGGGTTTTTTCTCGCCATGTGTCGAGTTTTTGTCCGGAAACAGCTTCGGTCGGATTAAAATATATTTGTTGACCTTTCGGCTCGAAGCGAACAACGTTTGCTTATTTTATTGCTCCGAACTAAATGTTTGCACTTTATTTGTATCTCTTATAAACATCGCTGCTTTTTATTTCAGCCACATATTTATTCTATTTATTACTTTTAGTTTTTTCAACAATTTATCACTTGATGTCTTTGTTTGTTCTGAGTTTTTATAATTTAGTACATTATCCAGTTTATTCTAGTTTTCTATGGAGTCATTTAATAAGTTTGTGTTTTTTACAATGAGAAACTATTATTCTAATTTCTAATTTCCATAAATTGCGTTAGACGTTTTTCAGGGTTTTTAATCCCCCATGGTGAGATGTCGTGAGATTCGCCTCGACCCCCTCTCCCTTATCTCACGTGAGATTTTTCAAACAATTATATGTATTGAGTACAAACTTACAAAGTATGTGACGATTAAAAAACATTTTTGATTCATATTACTTTTATTACAACTAAGTAGTAAAGATTGGTATTGGTATGTAGTCCATATTCACCATGATATCGTCATTATTAAATATTTTCCGATTATTTAACATTCATAGCTAGAAGCCACGTGGCAGCTTGCCAAAAGGGGTATAACATGATTTATTGGTGTTGAATTTCAAAGCACGTTCCGCCGACACTATCATTACATAAAGAGCGCTAAATCAATCAGCCCTTAATCCCTAATATTACTTGGCCATAGACAATCATGAAGAGTCCGTGTTATGTCCAGGATTGCTACGATAATAAATTGCAAGAATATCCCTCACTCTCCCCAATATCTTTCACCCCTGTAAGATTGCTGTCGACTCTACAATCGATATTCAATCTCTTTGACGCTCTGCTCTCCCGGTACCGAACTTTTCTCACTTTGTGATACCTTTTATGGTAGATGAAAGCAATTGAAATATCTTGAGCGATTCCTTTATCTCCCTGTTTCAGCTTTAACAACTTATTTTTAACGGCAAGTTATTGTTGTTTAATATTTATACTCAACAAATTTCCTCATAATTAATTCCCAACTGGTTTTTTTACATTGATAAAGAGATTTAATCGTATAAAATTAAATATTCAACAGTTTGATGCCTAACAATGATTTAGAAACCGGCCCTTAACAACCTACTAACATAATATTACATAAATTATAAAAATACTATTATGTAAACGGTTTAAAAATCCAAATACACGTTCTATATTTTATAATATTATGTTTATTACGACATATTATGACATGACGTTCTGTATAGAGCGATTAATTTAAATCATTGTAAACGTGAATTGATATAATGAACAGAATCAATGAGAACAAAGTCCATGTCGCATTGTTTCTGTGTACTCAGAGTTGCATCTTGAAGTTTCTGTTCCCGTTTCCTATTTAAAAAAAAAACTAACTTCAATTTATTATCATTTTAACGTAAAAATCAACGTGTTAAGACAGTAAATGTGATTAGGATTTAGGAGGTAAATGTAATTAGCAGAATGGGAACGCGGCTCGCATATATGCTAAAGAGGTATTACGGTACGTAGATTATCCCTTATAATTGAAAGCCGGACATCTCGGGTCCAGAAGCCGGGTATATCGCGTTATTAGGTGTGCATACGTAATTTGTTTGTTAAAGACGGCGGTACGCAGTTATACCCGCTGTGAATAATTTAAATTCATCCCCTCGCTATGGGGAGGCGACCCACCGGATCGATTCGGTGTGCGTCTGTGTGCGCCGTATGTGTGATGTTCATATTACAGGCGCTTTAGATGTTCTGCGCCCCTGGTGTCGATGTCGAGTTAGCGGGCTCGCCACAAAACCTGCTTTATTGACGAATCCACTTGAATCTGTCAGACTCGCAATTAATTATCATACAATAATTAAATTAATTTTTATATTTAAAATATGTATTATGTGCCAACTGATAATAAATTTAATGATTCAATTAATTACTTCTGAAGTACTTCCAAGATAAAAAATAAAGGCAATTGGGAAAAATGATCTTTAGTTTTATTGTTTAATTCTAATAGATCGCATCGCCAAAGAAATAACAAAAGAAAAACAGATAAAACAAAATCAACGGACAAAGCAGTCTTAAATCTAAACTCACGCCACGTACGCCGGGCGTGTAATATAAAAACTGGCTCATGTATAATTCATAATATCATCACGGATGCTTTATAATGCAAATATTATTAACATATTGCAATAATTGCATTTCGGACACGCCATTTTATAAAGGTTGAGCTGTATTTTAAAATTCGAACCCACTAAAATGAATCCGGTAGATGCGGCGGCGTCTGATACGGCATTTGCCGGATCGGATTCTAATAGAAATGAAATAAATTCCCTTTGATCCGGATAAAAAATTGGACCGGATTTCAATCCTCAATTGAAAAGCTACGCTTTTATGCCTCATTAATAATTTTGTATGAATTTGAATAATGAACAGGTATGATGTAAACAGCATTTATTGTATTTCATAGATGTATAATATTATTGTATTTACATAATATTTTTATGTATTTACTGTATATATTTATTTTCTTGTTACATATATTATATTTATATTCTGTATGTATTTTCTTTAAAGTTAATATTGTGTATTATGTAAGCATCTTGAGCATTTGATGATAGATACACCGGTGTCACCAGTGTAGGTACGGACAAACCTTACAAATCTTCGTGACTCTGAGTTTGTTTTAAAATTTGTTAAAAATTAATAAAAGTGATCTACAGTACTTATGTAATGTAGTCATTAATGGAAATACGGGAATAATAAGCGACCGATTAAGATAACATAATATGTACATTGTACAATGCATGCACACCGTTAGAAGTGGATGCAATAAATATCTTTAAACTTGAACAGGGAACACGCTGTACCTTCGGATTTATTCGATTCTATATCCAGATTCCAGAGTTAACGTTTATTTGTATGATTCATGGCGATTGCATTTGCGCCGTCATTTTATAAAAACTGGGGGCACACATTTCGTCGCTTAATCACGTGGTTAATCTGATACTTTCTAACTTCTTTATCGTTTCGATAGTGTACTGTGTCTAAGTTATCTGTTGTAGAAATATTATTAATGCACTTTTAAAACCTTCGTATTAATGAAAAAGTAAGTGCACTGTATTAAATGTTTTAATTCTTGATATTTTTATTAGTTAAAACAACAATCACCATTTCATACTTAGAAAAGTATTTATATTTAAGTATGAAGAGTACCTATTCTCCCCTATAGCTTATAATATATTAACAAGCTCAAACAATAAAATAGTATTTTAACGTATACGTCTATCACATTTTATTCAACAAAATCCCCTAACCCCAGACTAATCCTCGGTGTTTAATGTTTATTATATTTTGATCTCCCCAAATTAAAGCAGATGTTTATTTTGGAAGCTGTGGTCTGTTATTTTCTAAATATGTAGTTGTTTTTAGTTTTATATGTATTCCGATGTGTGTGTAAAATCAGTTTCCTCTAATGCTGTCAATGTTGTTTCCCTAGTAGATAGGCCTATCAAATTCAAACTTCCTTCTTTTTTGGGATGCGATTTTGATTTTCCTGATCATATTTTTGGGAGTGATTTTCTGAAAAATTTAACACTTTCGGTGCGATGGTGAAAAAATTAAAAATTGTTTGGTTGGAACGTAATGGAAAGATTACGTAAGAGAATTGTGTTTTTCATAATCATTAAATCGCGTCATGTTCTTATCTTATTTTTTTACAACGTTTCTATATGAATATTATGCATTATATTATTATGAATGGGTATCGATCGACTATCGAGAGACATATTGCGCCGTTGCCAAGCTCAAATCTCCTAAATCTTTCAATTTCAATGTTGCGTTTTGAGCTTGGCTGCCAACACCTGTCAACAATATTGGTTATTTTAGGCAGTAATAAACTATTATTACTTTTAATTTCCACTAGGAAATTCGACCATAATACATATAATTTTTAAGCTTCAACTTTATGGCTCTATCAAATGCGACCTCTTAGATCCGCAATAACAATATGAGAATGTTGTCTATGTAATGTGTAAGAAAGTTATTTTGCCTTCCACCTTGCCAGTGACAATTAGCTTTTCTAGATTATCTCGCATCATAGCACAGAATACTAAATACATAGTAAAATGTAAATCTAGCTATTATCTGTAAGTGTAAGCTGACCCGTCACGTCCATTGTAATTAACTAACAATAAAATTTATAATATGACTTTATGATATCCTAGTGCTGTATAATTATACACCTGATGTTGCGACTTCGTGCGCACAAAAGGAAATCCCACATCCCACCACCGTACATTTTTGCGCGATTAAAAATAATAATATGTCCTTCCCCGTGGTTTACTCTATGTCTGTGCCAAATTTCATCAAAATCGGTCCATTTGTTTCGGAGCATATTCAATGGAAATATACAAAATTACAAACAATAAATTAAAATTACAAAATTACAAACATTTATTATTTAAATGAATTTCCTCTTTATGAATTCATCATTCGGTCGCATAACACTTTTTCATCACAATTTTTTAATTTATTAATGAGTTTATTTTAAATATTCGTTCACCTGTTATTTTTTTTTGTACGTTTATGAGATTGACGAATTTATTGAATCAATTATAATTTTTGAATTAAAAATAAATGATAAATTTTGTTACTGTCATAACTCATAAGACATTTAGCTAAAACCAAGGAATTTGTAAGTAAAACAACGCTAAAACTGTTTTTCTGATTTTTTTCCTAGTTGAATGTTTGGGAGGTTAGATGAATGTATTTAAAAAATCATGACGTAGGCATGTAATAAAATAATTTTCAATATATCACCCCCTAATGAGATGAAACGGTGTTTTTAAAGTTGGTATAGAAAACATTATTTAATGATCGCCGCGAGCTATAGATAATATTAAAAGTTGAGTACTCGGGGGACAGCAACAGATGGGGTTGTTAACTTTTTGTGGGGGACAATTAACGCATACTTATCACTGGGGGACCGTTGACGCTTCTCTTGTCGTCCTTTATTGATTTTTTCCGTTCTTGAAGTGATAAAAGCGTGGATTCTTTAGAATTGAGATGCTTCATGATTTGTTTAATTTCCTACTACTATTATAAATGTAAAAGTTTGTGTGGATGTTTGTTACTCTTTCATGCATAAACTGCGGAATGGATTTTGATGAAATTTGGTATGGTAGTACATAGTTTAGGTAGTAGTAGCTCTAGATTAACAGATATATGCACTTTTTACTTTGTTATTACTTTAAAGTTTAACTCTACTGTGTAGTTGTTATATTGTACAATATTTCTATATTTTCATATATTTCTTTAAATATTCAAGCTTTATCTTTTATTGATTTATTGTTACATGTTTTAATAATATGTTTATATTTATTTCTGAAAGTCAATATTCTATATAAATAGGTAAAGTTTGAGGTCCACTCAAGTGTCGTCAGTCGTCACATTATTGACGAGCCTAATCCCGACCGAGATTCCCGTGATGGATTGCGTAGTCGTGATAATCTCCTACTAACTCTGCCAAGTGCTAACTTATGTGTTTCTAATTACTATTTTAATTTGTGGCAACTATTTATTTCCTTAAATCCTTTGAGATAAAGAACTCCTTTTCTTTTTTATTTTATTAATTATTTAAGGTCGTTTTTTAACAACTAAGGTCATTAACGACCACAATTTATAACAACCAAAATAACATATTATACTAATTTATAAACATTAATCATTTTTAGAAAATTTATAGTTTGGTTACAACCATTTTCATTCAAGCAATCTTTAAGAGAATTGGGTAAGTTACATACTTGTTTTTCGTTATTATATGCTGTGCATTCTATTAAAAGATGAGAGACACTCATATCCTGCCCACACTTGCATTTATTTTTTGGAGTTTTTGTTATCAAATGTATGTGTGATAAGTTAGTGTGTCCAATGCGTAGTCTCGTTATTATAACTTGATCTTTTCTTTTGTTGAATGAAATTGGGGATTTATCGAAAATAGAATTTCTGACATGAATTCATTTACTTGCATTGCCTGTTTTCCAATATTGATCCCAAAAACTTTTAATTTTATGTTTGCAATATTTTTGAATTTCTGAAGGAGGTGATTTTATTGTTGTGCAAATATACGATAATGTATTTAATTTATACGGACTCAAAATCATGTCTTACAGCCTTACAAAATAGAAATAATACAAATCCCTTAATTATTGAAATCAAACAAAAAATGTTAAACCTTCTAAGTAATAACTTTAACTTTCAAATCATATGGATCCCAAGTCATCAAGGGATATCTGGAAATGAAAAAGCTGATCTTGAAGCTAGAAATGCAACTTATGAAAATGATATTTGCACAACTCCTTTTCTTATTAATGTGTATTTTCAACTTTGTTTTATAATGCAAATTACAATACATAGGTATTATGTACAAAAGTTTGTCATTCGTTTTCTACGTTTCATGTCACTCCCATCTGTCGCTCTTGTGTGTTGCGCAAACAAGTATTTCAAACATAGCTACTAAAAATATGTTTTGGTGCAGTATGTGTAAATATCTCTATTAGGTAACACTGCTACACTTAAATATCGTTTTATTTCGGCGCTGATAAAACATAAGTAGTTTAACAAGCGGAAAACGTTTTGAGTACTCACTGTGACCTCATTATAGAATACCTTGTACAAATATTGTAAGTTTTATTACGAGAATAAAACTCGTAGCGGATAGTAAAACTATTGTGAAACATTGTATTGTTTCCTTGTTTTCGTACGCGAGCAGCGAGCTGTACTAGCAATGAAATTCATTGTTGTTTTATAGCGGAGTCCGAGAGTCCGAGACGTCACAGGCCGAAACGTCTTCGTGAGTGCAAATAAAGTCTCGTTTATTTTTATCGGCGTGCAGTGTGAAATGTGACGGTCTATCTGATAAATGACCAAAATAAAACCACTCGCTGAGCTGTGTGCATGTCCGAGCAAATCGACTTAATTGCTTATTTATGTAACCCTAGTACCGCAAGATATTATGCGCTGACATTAATTAAATGCGTGTAATTAAAAACGTAAATGGAAGTACCGGTGTTAAATATTTTATTCCATTTGCATTTTGCAACGTGCTTGCATGTCGTTAAAATAGTAATCGCTCAACAAAAAGACGCTAGACCTCTTTTTGGATGGGTGCACGTTTGAAGAATTGTCCCGGCACAATTGTTTGACAAAAAGTAAAATGTTTTCAGAAATAAAAATGTGTTGATTTTGCAAGAATGAAACAGATGAATCCGAGCACACACGCAGTTAAAATATAAAATACAAAGAGAAGCGTAGCGTCGGGTAACAAAAGAACAGTGAACGTTCGTTGCATTTTCCGACGTAAAATGCAAGTATATTTTTCCCGAACTCTTTCATTTTGTATGACTTGTCGGAATGCAGCATATTATTTTAAATTTCTTTTCAACTTACTCAAACTTTGAAGATGGTGATTGGTTTTTTTATAATACCCTTTGTAATAAAACAAAAGTTGTTTAATTATTTATATTTAATTATACTACAAAATAATAACTAAGGTACCGGGGATGCAGAAGAGGAGAGGAGATGCATGTAGCTCAATTTGGTCGGGCCAAAGTCGAGCGGAGCGACAACGGATAAAGTTTCGTCGCGTTAATTGCCAAGGCCCGACGAACGAGCCACGTCTATAATGAGACCGGCTTCTTTAATGAAAATACCGAGGGCGTGCTTCACCCGGGCCTTACAAGTTGATATTTAATCGGTGAAATCTGTCTGGATTTCTGTAATGATTCGGTCCTGTTAGACATTATAATGAATACATTTTAGTGTCTTTACTCTTCTTTATGCAAATAATGAATTATGTTTTTCAATTATTATATTTTTATACATATTATATTATAAAGTTTGAGTAGCATGAATTTTGTGTACCTAGACGTAATTAGCAACTACACAGTACATTATTAGGTAAAATATTTAAAAATCTTCTAGCGTACCTGACATTGTCAATAATATTCATGTTCACACGCCTTTAATACAAAAATTCTAAACTTTTTGATTGATCATTCAGTGGAAGCTGTGAACCAAATTATCAATCTAAACCATCCTCGAATGTACTTGAAGTTTGAACACACAAAAAATCATCAAAAATCGGTCCAGCCGTTTAGAAGGAGTTCAATTACAATCACACGCACAGAAGACTCGTATATTTTGAGGATAATGATTTTTAAGTTTTTAGAGAAGTACCTAAATAAATAATTTTTATAAAAACTAATTCTCTAGCAATTTATCACTGTTTTTATCACGTAAATATTTAAATACTGTGCTTAAACGCGTGTTTTACAAGCGATTTTCAATCAGCCAGGTGTTTTAAAGTGGAAACCATTTGAAAAAAATTTTTTTTTTTTTTTTTTTCTTAGCCTAGACTGTCCCACTGCTGGGCAAAGGCCTCCCCCAATGTCTTCCAGGTATCTCTATTCTGAGCCACCGCTGGCCAGCCTGGCTGGTGTGCATCCAGCTCGTCGCGCCATCGTGTTCTCGGCCGGCCACGGCGACGTCGTCCATCCTCAGGTACCCAATCGGTGCATATCTTTGCCCAGCGGTCGGGATGCATTCGGCTGATGTGTCCTGCCCAGTCCCATTTAAGCTTAGCTCCCTTTATTCCCACGTCTGTGATGCCTGTTTTGGAGCGCAGCGTGGTGTTTTTTATTCGGTCAGCTAGTTTTATTCCCAAGATGCTGCGCTCCATAGCTCTTTGGCAGACCCCGAGGCGGAACTTTTGTGATTCGGTCAATGACCAGGTTTGAGCACCGTAGGTTAGGACGGGAAGAATACACTTGTCGATAAGTTTTCGTTTCAGGGAGATTGGTAAATCCCCCTTCATTAATGTCTTCATGGACCAGTAGCTTTTCCAGGCGTTTTCGATTCGGCGATCGACTTCCTTCCCTTGTCTGTTTTCGAAAGATACTAGCTGGCCCAAGTAGATGTACTCATCGACATAGTGTATATCTTGCCCATCTACCTCGACCCTACACTTCGTACTGTTGGTCATTATTTGAGTCTTGGACCTATTTATTGTCAGTCCCACCTCGAGGCTTGCTGTGCTCAGATCTTGGAGCATAGATTGTAGTTCCACGGCTGAAGGAGCAAAAAGGATAATGTCGTCAGCAAAACGAAGGTTTGTTAGCCTCCTTTTGCCAACTTCAATACCTTTTGCCTCCCATGGACCTTTAAGCTTTCGGAAGACCTCTTCAAGCACACAGGTAAAGAGTTTGGGAGAGAGCGGGTCGCCTTGTTTGACACCTTTAAGGACTTGGAATTTTGGACCGGTAGTATCAAGTTTTATGTCAGCGGTACTATTGAAATAAATGATTTGGAGCAGTTCTATATAAGTGGGGTCTATGTCTTGATTGAAAAGGGATGTAAATATAGCGGTATGTTTTATACTATCGAAGGCTTTGGTATAATCGACAAAAGCTAAGTAAATAGGTTTATTGAATTCCGAGTATTTCTCAAGGAGTTGGTTGAGCGTCTGCAGGTGGTCTATTGTAGAGAAACTGTGACGGAATCCGGCTTGCTCTGCTGGTTGTTGTTTGTCTAATTTATGATCGATACGGTTTAATATAATTTTAATGAATGTTTTATACAGGTGAGAAATTAAGCTGATGGGACGATAGTTATTAATGTCAGTTTTGTCTCCTTAAAAAAATAATAAAATGAAAAAAATAATAGTTTATAATTCCAAGGTGCAATTATTGGTACCTCGCGTGTTAATATGGGACTTAAAAAAAGGTTCGAAACTTCTGAGAACAAAATGGGGGATGATCTTTATACTTGGAAAATGGTAATTAATTTTTAATGTCCACACTTCACAGTTGTCACTTGTCACTTTATCTTTTTTATTTGAAATGAAAAAACATAATATTTTTAATCATATGTTTTATTAATTATTATTCATAATACTATGCCAGGGCTGCATAAATTAAAAATAAGTCCAAAGTCTAGAAAGTTAGTCACTACAAACACTAACATAATCTAAACCGTAAATTGTTATTAGTTAATTGTTACCAAGGTTGCATAAATTAAAAAGGTAACAAGTACAAGGAAAATTTAAATACCTTTAGCTGAACTGCAGTACCTATTCGTGATAAACTTACGACTTTTATCTTTATAGAGGGCCGTAAAATCAGTGTAGCGAGAATATCATTGAGTACGTTCTTCAGTTTATTATGCTGCCGAGTAATAAAAACTTAATGCATTGCAGTCTTCATTTATTTTCGAACGTTTTGTTCGAAAATGAATTAAGATTTAAGACTGGTAACTATTACCTAGTACACCTAGGTACTACTAGAACGGGGAAAGTATAATTAATAATAACAATTTTTACCATAAAGATTTAATTTTACCTTCTATAATATTTTACATTCTATAATATTCTATCTATTCTATCCTAAATCCTAACGCAGAGGAGGTCATGTTATCCTAGTAGATCGGTTGCGACTTGTGCTATGCAATTGTGATGCTGTTTTCCTAGTCTCTCAATTCAAACTTACCTTACCTTACCTTATCCTTACTTATTTTTGTTGTTTTTGCTACATACAAATAATAATAATAATAATACCATCTATGGACGCTTCACACCACGTCAATCTGATCCCGTGCTAAGTTCTCGAAGAACTTGTGTTACGGGTACCAGACAACGGAAATATATTTAATACTTTTATACTATACACATATTTAAGATTTTTATTATATTATACACATACTAGCTTTTGCCCGCAGCTTCGCTTGCGTCAGAGGGAATGCTTGTTCGAGAAAATACTAATTATACCAAAATTGAATACATAATGGTGTAGGCACTTCACAGCCGTATCAGTTGTATTTTATTTGAATGTTTCCTGCGACTTCGTAGGTACACTCAAGAAATCTACCGAGAACTGTACCATAAATAAAATTTAATAAGCTGCAAAAAGTATTCTGTGTTAATTCTGCTTAACCTACTACCATACCAAATTTCATCAACATTCTTTACGTGTTTTCTTTACTTTACTTTATTGCATGAAAAACTAAACATATTATTATGTACATACAAACTTTCGCGTTTAGGTATAATATTAAGTAAAGATTTCTTTGTAGCCGATAATTAGTATTTTAACGATTTCGAAAATCTTTTGAATGGGAAGACGTTGTGGACTTTGAACTTAATAAAAATAATTTGGATTGTGATCGCCCATCCTAGTTGGGGACCACGGCAGAGTTTGAGAGAGAGATGAGTTAGCAGTACGATCACGAAGCCATCTAGCTTCTCACTTATTCCTCATATAATAATCATACACATTAATAATTAGGATTAACCTAAGTAAAGTTTTAACCAATTCAAATATCTGGTTATTTTATAGCATTTTATACTACGTTATTTTTTAGATTGATAAAACTTTTTGTAGGTATGAACCGATTGAATTGAAATACCTACACAAAATTATAAGCAGAGCTATCCTAATTCCTATCCGCGTGGAACCCGTAGGTAGTTAGTACCTAACTACCTACGGGTATCCTAAAATTTTCCGCGATAAAAAGCGAGTCCTATGTGTTTATCCAAGGGCTAAACTACTACGGTAACAAATTTTATAAAAATCCGTTCCGTAGTTTCTGAGATAAGCGCGCACAAACGCACAGATCGAAAATCTTTTAAGAAAATCTTAAAAGTCATTGTTTTGGGTTAAAAACTAAAAACCTATGTATTAAACACTGATAAATCAAGCACAAATAAATTAAATATTACATATAACAACAAAAGAGAAAGAAATTTAATTATCCCTACACTCAAAATAATCTACTGAAATCAGAGATATATTATACATCTATGACTGAAATAGTATGTAATATAATAAGTATTATGAATATAATAATTAATGCAGCAAAAGCAAATATTTAGGTGCCTAGTTTTTCAAAGAAATTTTCATCAAATTTAACTTTCACATTCTTGTCAGATTTATTTTTCAACATGATGACAATATATTATGTCAAAATAAAAATAAAGATCCCCAGTCACGGTCTATCGATTGCTTCGATCAAATTGGAAAATAATTCGTATTTGAAAGTAAATTGCTAACGACAAACTATTACACAAAATGATTAGTGTAAGACCTACCAGCTAGTTTTTGCGGTGGGGGTCAAAAGTTGGAACAAAATTTACACGTATATATACGAGTTTTATATGAAAAGTGTAGTAAGGCGGTCCTAGGATCTCAGATTATATTTAATTTTTATCTCAACCGATTTACTTGCAACTACGAATCCAGTAAATGTTTAAATTGTAAAGACTAAATCGATCGATCGCTTGTGAGTGGGAGCTTTAAATCAAAAGCACTAAGGAGTATTTATATCAACTTTAAAGCAAATCGCTCCCAAACAACTTTCTTTCCCTTTTTATTCCCGTTAGGGGACGAATTTCAATAAACTATGATACACGAATTCCATCAATTCTGTTACATAATGTTTGTGCAAAATATGAAGTAGATTGGACCAAGGAATCACGTTGCCCCATACAAACTGTTTTCCCCCTTTTCACCCCCTTAGAAGTCGAATTTCGAAAAATCCCTTCTTATCGGATCCCTACGCAATACAAAGAGCAAGCCCTGCAAGTTTCAGGTCTCTACGATCAGCGGTTTAGGCTGTGCGTTGATCCGTCAGTCATTCAGGACAAAGGATTTTATATGTATAGATTTAATACACATCCATGACCCAGGAACACAGAAAACTTTTTGTTCCTTCGGCGGGATTTGAACCCGCGACCCCCGGCTTGAGCACCAACACGCTCAACCAACTGAGCCACAGAGGTCGTCAATAAATCAATAGGTAATATCATTAAAGAAAAAAAAACATCTTTATTCTTTTATTTTATCTCTTGTAGTTGTATCCAGCGTATTTTTTTTCCACTTTATACAATGATTGTTAAAATTAATAAACATTGGGTTCATATTTCATTATTCATACAATATCTTAATAATCTCGTAATGACAGACAACAAGTTTTCGTGTTTTGAATAATTTGTATCTTGTAAGGAACTCCTTACACACCCGTTTTATGTTGTGATAAAGATGACTTATCGACAAAAGAAATATTGGTTTGAAATATTTTTACTAAGCTTTTAAGTAATTATAACAGTAATTTTTGGTTGGAAATGTTCTCTTCTGAAGTAGGTACTATATTAATTACAATCTGTCCCGGCATATGCTGTCTTAAGAGCGTTGATCGGCGCGCGACTCAGATTTCACGAAAAACGCTACTTTTCAAATGCGTCTATATCTAACAAAAACTGGTTATTCTGATTTTTATATGTAAAAAAACATTAGAAAATATTGTATTCTAATTTTTCCCTTATCATTTATTTTAAAATAATTTCAAACTTTTGAATAAAACTGACAAAACTAACCAGAAGTTTTTACAACTTTAGGTACAGGGGCATTTTCAAAACATATAATAGCTAAAACCGCTACATATGTCATGGGATACTCATCCCAACTTACCTGTCCGGTAGTTGTGGTATAGTATACGGTATGCGACCCCGGCTTCCCTAGCTATTACTGTCCTATCCCTTGCCCTCCTGGGCGGTAATATCCTACATTTCCTATTTCCTACTCTAATTTACCTATCTTCCTTTCCACACCACCTATCCTTCCCTTTCCCTATTCCTACCCTCTCCACCAATCCGTGGAAACGCAATGGATAATCATAAAAATAATAATTATCCAAAATGGCGGCGATGTGGTTCGCCATCCATCACGTCTCGTTTCTCGCGGAGGCGAAAAGTGGCCCATGGAGAGCCGCGTCGCTACGTTGAATGTAAGATGAGGAATGGATGGTAAGAATGAAAGTGGACGAAGCGAAACAAGTATGTAAGGATCGTAGCAAGTGGAAAGAAGTGGTCTCTGCCTACCCCTACGGGAAAGAGGCGGTCTCTGCGACTCTGCCTACCCCTACGGGAAAAAGGCGTGATTATATGTATGTATGTATGTACCGCTTACATTTTTTTAAAACAAAAAATCTTTACAAACTTGTTGGATCCTCTTCTAGATTCTTTATAAGTCAGATTATTTTTATATATGTTTCTATCTCATAAAAAAAAATAAAGAATGCGAAATTATCAGGAATTATAGTTATTTAAAATGATGATATTTATGTATTTTACTTTCTCCTTTTGTTTCTTACTTACATAATCTAAAAGAAGAACAACATACTGTTGTAAACGCTCGGAGGGTCCGTGATTTACACGATAAATAAGAATAAGACCTACTGTTTTTTTTTTTGAAGACTGAAAGAGGTTAAAATGGTGTTAAGATGGTCAGATGAAGTTTTTTCACTAGGTAGCAAAGGAACATGAAACTTTTTGTCTGAGAATAATTAAAAAAAACTGATCAATTATCATGGTTGAAATCAATCACCCTCAGGATTTACACCCTCAGGGTTGAAACACGTATCTAATCAAATGTATTCAAGATTATGAATCGCAATTTTCATATTGCAGATTTAAAGATTTTCCATACCTATGCCAATATATTAAGCCAAGCAAAGTCACAGGATAAAACTACAAAATATTTTGTCAAGTATTCAATATTAATAGGTAGGCAAAGATTTGAAAACTAAAGATAGGCTATGACGTACATTTGATAGAACGAATGTTTGTATGAAACAAGAAAAAGTTACGCCATCTTGATTTTAAAATATCGCAAATGTCAGCCATTTTGATTTCACAATCGTCAAAATGGTCCCAAATAATTATTTGTGTGGGTGTCCCCACACAAATAATTATTTGGGACCATTTTTGCCTCGACATTCCTCGTCTATAATAATATATGTCTATGATATTAAGTATCATAAAATACACTGAAATAACTTCCGAATATGTTTTTATGTATGTCTTTAATTTCATTTTTTTATATCTTTCTGTTTCTTTTAATATTATGCGATTAGTCATATTATTTAATACAGAATATGAAAGATATTATGCTTTTCCTCATTTAGAAAGCGAGTTTTCACTTTTCAAACAATGGCTCTAGCCGCATTCGCTTGCGGTTTGAAAAAAGAACCACAAAGGTATTTCTTAATTTTATGTCAAGAAAATAAAAGCGCTTTCTTTCTATTGAAGCCAGTAATTTTCTTGTCAGACTAATGTTAGTTTTGCTATTCTTTCTGTTGTCATTGGCTGCCATTTACTTGAAAAACTTATAATATTATTGTAAAATAACACACCTGCGATGATTGAACTTTGAGAAAGATTAAACTTTTATATCTGAACTTGCATTAGTTTTGTAATTACATGTACGAAAGAGAATAAAATTCTTAATCTTAATGTACTATGAACTATCGAACAAGTTGCCGATAGACAAGGAATAAGATTTCAAATCTTGACAGCGCCAGCGTTGAATCGTGCGTGTCTGCAAAGGAAATATTAGAAACTGGTCGAGCAGGAACTTTGTCGACATTGTAATTTGTACCCCAACCTATATAATATGTAAAATTAATGGAAGTTGAAATTCAATTAGTAGGTTCTCTTCGAAAAAGTTTGATTCACACGTCAATTTATCATCTAAATTGGTCAATCTAGCGAATGACGAAGCCGGGGTACTAAGGTAGCATGAATAGGCGATAGGCGCGCAGTCAGACAATAATTACGCCGGCGTCAACATTGATTTACGGCATAATGGCTCGCCTACATTGTTTAAATTCCTCGGATGAAATCTGTTGACTTGGGGCATGCAGGTTTTAGTTTCGAGGGGGGCAGTTCTTCATGTAGTGTTAGAAGCTTGGTTATACATGGCATCCGATAACTTTTTGAGTTGCGATCTTGGCATTACTTTACATGAAAATGTTTTTGCTGGGATCAAATTAAAAAATTGTTTTATTAATTATTAAGGGCGAATTTACCTACCGCATTATACAGGGCGACCTCTTGTTTTTATTCATGTTTGATGTTATGAAAACTGAACTCATTTACATTCAACAAGAGCCTAACTTCTCAATCTCTACAATCGTCAATATATATGGCCTGGCCATTTAGCTACATTCGCTCGGGCGTAAGGTAAAAAATTTACTGACTGTTTTCTGTTATACTATTCTAATAGGAACGAACCGGCCTAGCCACATAAATTGACTTATGTGTAGATTTTATGAAGTTAGGCTTGTAGAGTCGGAAGTGGCAGATTGCCTAACATCAACGTGTTACTAAATTGTATGATCTATCAAACGTACGGCAGTGTGTGTTCGTCGTTTCAGCCTGGTGACGTCCACTACAGGACATAGGCCTCCCCCATAAATTTCCAGTGCGACCGGTCGCTCGCGGCCCTTTTCTCAGGTCATCTGTCCACCTGGTGGAAGGCTGTCCTACGCTTCGACGTCCAGTTCGTGGTCTCCACTCAAGAACCTTTCGGCCCCAGCGGGCATCGTGTGTGTGTTAACTGTTAATAATAAGTGCATCAAGTGTGTGTTAACTGTTAATTATAATCAGAGAGAGTATTTGTTATTGGTATTTTCATTAATTTTATGTTTCTCTAAGCATTGTTTAAAAAATAGTTTTCTGTACTCGTAAACCTTTCTCCACACATAAACTTTTAATAATTTACCAGCAAAATTTCGTACTTCGCCATATGCATAATTCTCGTAAAATTGTACTGAATGTTTTTGCTTCTCGTAATATTATAATCATAAACCGCAAGCAATAAATAACCAGCTTACTTGTTAACTGTCACACAAACAATTAACTGTTAAACAGTTCAGACGATAAAATACACAGTAGCTTTAAATCGACTATTGTTGTTGAATTCATTGCTCATAAGAATAAACTAGTAAATTCGATGAACGAATTATCTGATAACTTCTACAGAGGTTATCTTAACGTTTATAGAAATATCACGGTCAACAGTTTTTGTTTGATTTTGTTTAAAATCTATGTTTTTTTGTGCGTTTACGGCTGATTTCAATAACCTATCTACCAATAACTATTTATTAAAAACGCCACCTTTCACCATTCTGTAATACTTAAGGAACCCTTATAGTTTCGCTCTGTCCGTCTGTCTGTCTGTCTGTCTGTATGTCTGTCTGTCTGTATGTCTGTCTGTCCGCTCCTCTAGCTCCTGTAATTATGAATATAAATTGATGAAATTTGGTGCAGTTATAGATTGTGTATAGATCACGGTTTCGGGATCTTAAAAAAATAATTATATTTTAGGGGTGGCTCTCCATACATGTGAAGTGGGGATGAAAAATATTTTTTCACTCTACCCCATCATGTGGGGTATCGTAGAATAGGTCTTTTAAAATGTTTCAAACGTTACTTTTTTATAAATTGACCATTTTCGAGTAATCGGCCTCTAAAGTAGTTTGTAAGTTGGTTCCCCCCCCCTAGCATTTTTAAACTATAGGAGATAGAAACTTGCACATTTCCATGCTGATAGATCATGCTAAAAACTCTTTAGGAAAATTATTGTGAACCAAATCGGACGGTAACTTTTGGAGTAATTAAAAAAAAAACATATTACGCGTACTTATAGTTACGGAACCCTCCTTAGACATGTCCTGACATGCTCTTGGTTATGTTATTAACAAATAGTTATTGGTAGATAGGTTATTTGAACGGGCCGTTAGTGAAAAAGCACCTAATATATGGACGGGTGGTACGTAGGTATTTGTTATTCTGTTTCAAATACTGCAGGAGATTCGTGCCACGAATGTGCCGTCTCGAACTCTCGACCGGATAAATACCATGACCTCACAGAAAACCGGCGTTAAATAACGCTTGCGTTGTGTTTTGCCGAGTGAGGTTACCGGAGGCCCAAGTGCCTAACCTAACCCTTGGGTATTGGGGAATTTATGGACCAGAAACGCAAGTCTCAACACCAGAGGAGTTACAAGTATAACTCCCCTGGTGTTCGAGTGTCTAAGGGCGGCGGTAATTGCTTACTATCAGGTATTCCGTCTGCTCGTTTCCTGATTCATTTCATAAAAAACCTTACCTAATACGTATGTATAAATTACATGTGTACCATTGCTTTGAAGTGTCATAACAACTCAAGCTCTTTAACGATTAACAAAATATGTATTTCGTATATTTTGTTATGTACGGGTTGACTTGAGCATTATTATTTATTAGCCTCTTGAACAAATAAAAGCTAAACATTCTCCAAAACTTATTGTAATAGAGAGGATAAGTTATTGGTGCTCGAAGAAGTAAGTGGCTAGGCAGTAGAGAGCGACAAACGTAATTTTGTTTCGTGTGTTTTGTTATTTGTGGTGTGATCATTTCCTCTCGAATATTCTCGGTTTTGATGTCAAATAAAAAACGTGATCGGACTGCGCGTGGCGACGGCCTTTGAATAGTTTACTCGGGGACGGGGATGCTCCAAATCGCTCTCCTTGATTAAATTAGACTGCTATATAAAACTCATAATACCAGGGTAGCATAAATCCATAAGTGGCTGATCCAAACTTATAAACAAGAAACTCGTTTAACATAATATCTCGACTTTGAATCACGAAAGCGATGTGGACTGCAAACAAATGCAGTCTCATGTACAGACCCGGTGTACATTCCAATCTTATTACCAAAGCAATAAAGTTTAAAATAGTACACGCGATTTGTCAGCGACTGTACGTATTAGATTGTTCACGGTTGAGCAAACGAATACAGAGTTCGTTTCAAAATCGATTTTAGCTGTCGTTTTGTAGTCGAATTCGTGAAATAAATCGCGTGCTCTCAGTTATTTGGTTCCATTTGTAAATCGTATAATATATTAATAAATTATGATAGGGAAATATTGTTTGGTAAACCGTTTGGTAAAATAATTTTTTGGATATTATTAAAAATAACAAACATAATATGAACTATGTCTAATAGACAGAGAGATCGGATGTGTAACGTGGTGTAACGTGACGTCACATAACACGACTTTCATAGCAAGTTCATAAGTAATTTCATTTTGCTAGAAAGAGATAGATTCAAAACTTTGACCGCTCATATCTTGCTCGTTTATCAACAGATATTGAAATTTGTCTCGCCATTTCCTTTATTTTTTAGTTTAGTATGCTATATATTATGTTTTTTTAGTATGTTTTATGCATATTCCCTATTGTTGGAAAGAAAATTGTGTTTGAGTCAAGTTGTAAAGATGTAAAACGGATCCAAAGTTAGAGTTTAATATTTTTGTGTGATTTGAGTAAAAAGCAAAAACCGTAATTAATTATGTGACTTAAGACAAGCATAAGCTCAAATTATTGTTTTATGTAATTTTATTTTTCGTTCTTTCAGGTAAGCCATCAAACATCGGTCATCTTTAACCCTAAAATATTTCCACAAACCTCAGACCAAATAAAATACGTGGTTCGCAGAAACTAAATGGCGGTTATCTGTAAAGGTAAGGTTAATATTGTTGGCTAATTTATGCGCGAATTCCATCTCACTAAATTGAGATGTCCTAATTAGTTAAAAAGAAAGCTAATTATAATTTAGTCAGTCTAGAACTCGGCTAAGCCACATTCTCTTCCTTTCCGTTTCATCTTCCGATTTTGGATACTAATTAGGATCCTAATTCCCTTAATGCGCCTGAATGAATTCAGTTACTCAATCATTTAGCAAACTTAGGCTGGGAGTATACGATCCGGAATCCGGCAGGCTGGGGGAAATTCAGAGCATTGACGATCTCTGCGCTAATACAATAGAGCTTAAAATTGAACACACAAGTGTCATCAATGACAACTCGACACTTCGATTTTCAACTGTATTGTATTAGAGCAGAGTTCTATTTTCAGTGCTCTGAATTTTCCCGGGGCCGCCGGATTCCGGACCATAATATAAGGTTTGGTAAAATCAATCACGGAAACTTTGGGGACGTGATTTACTGCTTGTGTAAAGACGTTTAAGCAACAAAAAAATATTTGAAACACGTGGAAAAATTTTTATACAAAATTTTATTATATTGCAAGAAATTAAACTTTTTGCACTATATCGTCCGCGCGCGAACAGCTGTACCTATATGAACTCGAATGACCTTTCCCGGTGTATGCAATATGTATCGCTGTCTCTGTAGTGCTACATCAGCTGTCCTTGTCGCGCGCGGACGCTTTATGCAACAGATTTAATTTCTTGCAAAATAATTTTAAATTGTATAATTAATTTTCCACGAGTTTCAATTTTTTTTGCCTAAACGTCTTTATATACGCAGTAAATCACGTCCCCAAAGTTTCCGTAATTGATTTTACCAAACCTTATATAGTCCGAGCATGGTCCCAGCCTTTGAGACGATTTCGCACCAATCAGTCGAAAATATAAAGTTGTTTACTTTTCACAGATAACAGTTTATAAAACGTGTGATGTAATAATATGTCGACACTCCACAGTATTTGCATGGCTGATGGCATATCACTGAGCACACACGACACACGAGCTGTGCGAAAACTCATTGTTTGCCGAATGATGCATGAGAAACGGTTGTGAGTTGTGACGTAATAGTTTAGTATGCTGTGGGCCCAGCAGGAACATTTCACAGCGGCATAAACGTTATCTAATGAGAATTGTATGAAATTTTGTCAAAATCATGACTTTTCTTTCTATAACGTTACGTTACGCCGCTGTCCGCTGTCAAAAGTTCCTGCTAGGCCCCCAGTATTCCAATACGTAGCCATAAGACTTTAACGATTTTAATAAAATATATTTTAGATTCTAATTCTCCTTTCGTATTGGCAACTTTTACCCACCCTTTTTCATTACAATGAAGAGAAATATATAGATAATAGATATGCCTTTTGCCTAAACACGTCATAATTTTAAATATTAAAAAAAAATTGAAAAATCTATCCATTAATTTGCGCCGAATTCACAATTCACAAAAGAACCGGAAGTGTTACAGTTTGACACATACAAAATTACTTCCACGGATGACAGTAAGCGAGAGGGAAATACACTTGGGTATGAAATTTTGGATCTGGAATTGTGAACCGGTATTATATATTATATTGTTTATTATATCTACTAATTTTGGATTATCCACTAATTTCGGATAAGGATAAGCGATTTTTTAATAATTAAGAAATTATTTAAAAAACGCTTATCCTTATCCGAAATTAGAAAAATAAAATTTATATTATTTTAATCTAAAATATTCGAAACATTAATGTAGGATTCAGTTACGGTTACTGCGTGTTTTTATTTCGGATATTAGATAGTTTCAGTTACGGTTACGGAACTCCATAATATCCCTAAAATACACATCGAAAACTACAACTAAAACTTCACTATAATAATCTAAATAGGCAAAGGTTTAGCGATAAATCCAATCGTAATAAGGCGATATATCATCGGTTATGAACAAGTTTGTATCGACTATCGAGTATCGACGGGAATAATGGCGACCAATAATGTTATCGTCAATTTTAACCGACCTTCGTTTCGGTTCAAAATTCGAATAGATATTATCTATGCCTTAGTTGTATCCCAAATTTACTGCGAATTTTTAGACTAAAGTTGATTAATTCTTGTTTCGAACAAGATGCCATAAAATTGCCAGAAGATTGGGCAATCTTGAATCAAGATATTCTCAAAGTTTGATATTTTCAGATTAAACTTTATAGTAAACAAATGAAAATGTTAATATAAATATTTATTTAATATCTTTTTTCATAACAGTGGGCTTAGTACGAACAATTGACAACAACGTATTCGTAACTTAGCGAATGAAAATATTATATTAAAGGCGCTGCCTGTCATGAATTTATGATATACGATACCTTTTTATTAAACCTAAGCCTGAGTCACTGATTACATTGATCTTTCTTTAATAATCTTTTTTTAAACGGATATTTCGTGTTAAGGCGTGACTCCTGTTCGAAACATTACACAGAAAACATGAAACAAAAACATTTGTTTCCATACACAAGCTGTCTCCAGCTACAGAAAATGTTTTTGGTCGAAACAAAACATTTTGTCCAGACACGATCTAAGTTCCGACGAGGAAGACGTATTAGCGCTCACAGTTTTAGTGATTGTAGGTATAGAATCTAGGAGAAAAGAGGGGTTCTGAAAAGGCCACTTTAAGTGTTTCATAAAAGTATTTTTTTCAACTCATAAATATGTGCGCCATTTTACGCATTTCTATTGAAAACTGACAAAATTTGTGTTTTTTAATTAAGTCAGGCCGTATATTATGAGCGATCACAAAAACAAACACAAAAAAGTCAACAAGCAAAACTATAACCCTAAAAAACCTGTACCTAGGTGTCATGTGAACGATGTGAACACTAGTTAAGAAATGAAACATTTCTTCCCCTCTCTACCCGCGCGGGAATGTTTTTCGTCCGTCTCCGGAAACAAAAACATTGTCTATTCCTAGACAAATGTGTATAGCCACGCCCCAATGTTTCATGTTTTCTGTGTAATGTTTCGAACAGGAGTCACGCCTTTAAGGAGGTCATTTGTAACAAATGACTAGGAGAACATGAGTAGCTAACAGTTCTTTGATTGCACGCGATCATGACGCTAACTACCGTTTTCTTGTGGGAATTTAACGTCAGGTTACAGGTATAATTTACGTCACAAACAACTAATATAACACTAGAATGCGACAGTTCTATTATTTACCTAAGAGTAAAATATTTGTTAAATACTTATTACAATGTTATCTAATTGATTTAATAACACTGTTAATCATAGGAATGTTTGAAATTTACTTTAGCTCGTTCATACCATTTCCATGAAAAAAAAAATGTATAATATATCTTTACTTTTTGCATATTATCTGCTAGAAATGAGAATACTTTCAAGTTAACTTCGTAATAGGAATATTATATTAAATTATAGGTTCTTGATACTTTATCATCCCACCAAAAACATTTTCATGTAAAGTGATGCCAAGACGATAAACATGACTCGCATTGTCAAAAAGCCACGGACTGTTTTTCTGTTATACCTACTATTACTACTTGTAGGAACGAAATGGCCAAGCCACATAACTTTAAGGTGTAGAGTTTGTGAAGTTAGGCTTGTAGAGTTAACGCGTGTAAAGTTAGAAGCTTTATAGAGTCAGAAGCTTGGTTTTTATCGTCTTGGCATCAGTTTACATGAAAGTGTTTTGGTGGGATTTCACTTCTATTTGTTATGGCAATCTTTTTATTTCCCTTTTTTATTGTTACTATTTATAACACGATCCCCACAACAATTTTCAGACCTCTAGAGTTTTAGAGAGAATTTGCTTAGATAAGTCTCTTACAAATTTTCATCCCCTAGATTAAGGGGTTGGAGGATAAAATTCCAAGTTTGACTATTTTTTTCTGTTGTTTATGTGCTAATACTAGCTTACGTACCTAGTTTTCTAGGACATCCGGAAATACCCTATAATTTTGTTGATCATCAGTGAGTCAGTGACGAAATCAGGGGTTTATAGATCAATATCAATCAAATGTAACGTATAAAATCTATAGAAGCAAAACTTGACAATTGACATGTTTAATATTAAGTCTGCTACAACATATCCTGAAAATTTCGTTTGTCTAATATAATCGAATCCCAAGATATGAGGGTTTAAAAGATCGAGAAAAGGTGGTCTGGTAGTGCCCTTGCGTTTCGCTTAGCTCATCTTGGCAATGGAAGTAAAAATACTAATCTACATAAAAAATAAAATAAAGCAAGACTACTAAAACAAAGTAATAAAATATAAATGAATTCTATTTAATGATTTAATTTATTTCTGTAAGCCACGCAATAAAAATCTTTAAATATTAAAAAAAAAAAACGCCATTTCGACGTGCGTTTAAATACTTTGAATATAAAAATACGTATTGTTTTATTGAATTTTAAAATAAATAATTGCAGTTACTTGTAAAATGATAAATTTTGCAAAATTTTTCACAACTCTTGTACAAAAGTCAATTAACGTAATCTTATTAGTTTATATGTGTTATGATTTATGAATAATTGGCGTTTAGTAAATCCTACTGCCATTACAAATGTCAAGTTTTTAAAGATGGATCGATGTTTGTTATTCTTTCATGCAAAAACTACTGAACACATTTATAACCTAGTAGTTTAAGGTCTGTATTAACAATTAAGGTACTTTTTATCCCGAACAAGTACAGTCCCCTGGGATACTGGTTTTACGCGGGCGGAGCCACGGGCAAAAGCCGGTTGTAATCATAAAGGTTGGATTCGATAATACATGGAACACTGACTGTAATTATTTCTTTTTATGTTTTATTGCTTCCCTTTCGTGAATGGTGGTCGATTTCAAACTTTTTATTATTGAGTTTATAGAATAAATTATGCCAATCATTTGCTCTTCATGTTGTTTTAATTTAGCATTTATAATTTATATAAATTTATAAAATTTATCAGAAATTAATATGTGAAGCGAATATTTCAGTACAGTTTTACGAGAATTGTGAGAACGAAGGAGTATGATACTTGGCACAATGAAAGTTAATGTGTAGGAAGGTGTGCAGAAAACTAATATTTAAAAAAAATTATGCTTAGAAATAAATAAATATAATAAAAATACACACACACTACATCAGATTAATAATAATTAATAACTAACACTGCCATGCGTTTAAATAATAACATTAGGTGACGGTTTTTGACACATTTGACACGATTCTCAATGTTTTAATTTATAAAAATAAAAAAAATATACAAAAAAAAAATAAGAAAAAGAAAGTTAATGAAATTTCGTAAAATAATAATAAACATAAACCAAAGACGAAGATTAATTTAAGTTATAATCGTACCGAAAATTCTCCTATCTGCTAAAATCCTTAAACTTCGCCTTTTCTTTGCCTAATTAATAAAAGTTTTAATTGAATTCTACAAGCGAACACTTTCATGGCTGTAACTGAAAAATTTGTTCGCTCAAGATAAATTTCTTTTTTTTATAAATGTAGATTTTATGGTAAAATTATTATATCGTCAATTTTTTTTGTGTGTACTTGTGATAGGTATCATCTGCCAATCGAGAGTTAATTTTATGCCTATAGATTTTGGATTACTTATTTTAAAATTTTAGTGTCCATGCTTGCTACCAGCGATCTTAAATCAAGTCAGGTACTAGGTTAAAAAACTTTTAGGGGTATACAAAAGAAATGGACAGCAAAAGCAACGTATTTGTTAATTTGTCACTGTAAATTTGTAAAAAACGTTACAAACGTTACGTTGAATACTAGCGAAATTGTATAAGACTGCGGACCCGAATATTCCGCTTATAATTTAACACATTATTTTTCGTTACATTATAAATACATACATAGCAAAGACGTTATCGAATTTGAATTGTATAAAAGTCATGACACTGCAGCGCCTATACAAATTTCTTTCGATAATATATGTATATTCGATGTTACGAATACTTTGACGTCAATAGTCCCTGCCAAGCCCCCAGATAGGTAACAAATCAATATTGGCAGCTCAGCCAAAGTGCACGTCGCTGCCTCGGATTACCAAAAGCCTATCTCCAGAGCACTCTAGCTGGATGAATATTATTATTTATTAATAGATACTTAGATCATTTACATGAGCACTAGATACTTAGCCCTTTTCATCCGTTAATGGATTATTTATATAGTATTCTCCGAGCGAAGTAACCGCTTGAAATACTGTACCTAGTCCCTGGGATAGTCGGTTTTTAAATGTCGTATGGTTGCCCAAGCGCACCACGGCATTCTCACAACACAGTCAGCCAAGTCCAGACGAATGACTGGTCAATACGTCTGGGGCCAACCGTGTGCGGGTTTCCTCACGATGTTTTCCTTCACCGTTAGAGCGTCCGTATAATGTACTTGAGATCTGAAAAAGTTTCATTGGTACACGCCACAACCTGGGATTCGAACCTGCACTCTCTCGAGTGCAAAGCAAACGGTCTACCCACTAGGCCACGGAGCTATCTAGGTAGAGATTGTACTATTTTCTAACGGTTTAAAAAAAATTGACATTTGAAAAACAAACCAGTTAAAGGGACGTGAGGTTCCTGTAACTCCATTCCGATAGGAATGGAGTTACTGGCTTCACTTACCACTTAAATTTTGAAGTCCCTCGTCCAAATCTCTGCCTATTATACAGGCTAGGACTTCCCTATGAAGGAGAACCCGCCATCGCCACTGAATTACACACCTAATTATCTTCCAGCTAAAGTAATTACCGTGGTTTTTTTATTATTAAAATGTAAATATGAAACTTAAAAAAAAAAAACAAAGCAAAAACTTGTTTTAATATCAATAAAAATATTATAGCGAGTATTTGGAGTTAACAGGCCGAAATAACTTCAAATGTACACGCACCAACGGCCCACTTCAATGTTATTCAGTGTGCAAGGGGTTCATAAATCAGTATAAAGCTTTCTTAGCGTCCCCGGATTTATGGCCGGGGCTCTCGTGTTCCCTTTTTGTGGAAACCCACGCGTCCCCAAACGTCCCCACGCGTCCCGACGGTTCCCCACGCGTCACTTCAATTGCCTTTTATTTACAATTTCGGTTACTCTTATCAAAGCATCTTGTGAATTTCAATCGACACGTTTTGTGCGTTATGCGAGGTTTATATTTCGACTATGGTGTTTATATTTTTTATTGCCAAAAGATCGATGTTTTATTATGATTTCGGTATTTAGGATGTGTGTATAAAATCGTATTTAGATGAGAACGTTTCAATGAAACAATGAATGAATAAATATTCTTTATTGCGTTCACACTTCACACATAACAAAGCAACTTAAAAAATTACAAACAACTCAACTGAACTCAAAAAACCATTAAAAAACCACATTGAAGATTAAAGATTATACTTAAATCTTAAAATTGTATTACGATTTACGAAGCACATCTATACAGATAAATAAAAGTGTATGTTTGTAATTTCAAATTGACAGCTTTTCATTTAATGTGTACGAAAATATACGGTACTGACGGTACTAACAACAAAAAATCAATTTTTAAAATTATTGTCTGTCCATTTGTCTTACTATCTCTAACTCAGGATACTTTTTACCCTCATCATCATCCTCATCAAAAAATATTTAACGCCCAACGAAGTGGGTACGGGTTAGCTAGTAATAGATTTATTTATACCTTTGTCGATTCTTAACAATTTAAATAGCAATTTGCAACGGACTAAATAAACTGTGACGCTTTTTGTGTAAACTTTTTAGCTTTTGTAAATTTTTTGTAACCGACAAAACGTATTTAATTTAATGGTGTAATTAGTAATTGTTACGCAAGTTTTTTGTCTAAGCATCTCGTAAATTTTTTTTTTCTATTGAGAGTTCGAGACAGATAACTTAAACTGTATCACGCACAATGACGGATGTGTCACTTTACAAGGGTTCCGGGTTCCCGTCGAGCGAGATTTATTTTCATGTACGACAATTTCCTTTTATGTTCGCACTTCGCACCAAATTGTTCTAAATACGTGTTATGTTTTCCTGTTAACACGCTGTGAGCCTGTGACTATTTTATCATGTATTTGTTATTTACTCTTTGTCTCAAAAATTACTTCTTCTTTCCGTAATACTCAAGGAACCAGTGGCATGGCGTTCCTATAACTCCATTCCTAGCGGCTTCACTTACCACGTACCTTTTGAAGACCCTCATACAAATGCCTACCTATTATACAGGCTACGGCTTCCCTATAAAGGAGAACCAACCTTCGCAACTGCAAGGAACTCTTATAGTTTCGCTCTGTTCATCTGTCTGTCTTGTCTGTGTGCCCTCCTAGCTCCTTTTACTATGAATATTTAATGGATGAATTTTGGTATAGTTAAAAACTATTTATAGACCTCATTTTCAGCATCATAAAATAATAATAAATTTATATTTAAGGGATGGCTCTCCAATGTCTGAAAAATGCACGTGAAGTGGGGATGAATAATATTTTTTCATTCTACCCCATCGTGTGGGGTATCATTGAACAGGTCTTTTTAAATAAAGGTAAGGTTTCATACATGACTTTTTTACAAAGTCAACCAATTTCGAGTAATCGGCCTCTAAGTGGTTTATGAGTTTATCCCCCCTGGCACTTCTAAACTGTAAGAGATAGAAATATATGTTTCAATGCTGATAGATCATGAATTCATGACTTTTAAAACAATGATATTTCCAAGGGTCAAATGTAACGTGTATCTTAATGCGTGGTAACCGTAACGCTGCGTCGCGTTTTGTTTCGGTATGAACTGACCCATAGTAATACAAACTACTAACTTCAGTAGCAATTAACTACTGAGAGCTATGAGCTAACTAAACAAGAATAATAAATCAAAAATTCAACAAAGCTATGTACATAAATATAACAGCAAACTGCACGACAAAGAGCGACTCGCACTTGCCCCCATTCATTCACTCGTAAATGTGAAAAGGGACTTTGCTGAGAATATTGCATTTACTATTCTCTTTTGTAATAAACAAAATGCACAAGTAAACTACGTATTTTTAAAAACATACTCTACGTTAAGTATCTATTCTTAATACTTGTATACTAATATTATAAATGCGAAAGTGTGTCTGTCTGTTACCTCTTCACGTTTTAGACGCTGAACTGATTGTTATGACATTTGGTATAGACATTTTGGTTCCGGGAAAGGACATCTAAGGAAAACGAAAAAGTAGTGTTCCCTCGGGATAATCAGGCGGAGCCGCGGGCAAAAGCTAGTAATAATATATTTTATAACTTTTTTTGTTTATGGCATCATACACATAGAAATAAAATAAATGTATTTCCTGGGTACAAATTTTGTCGGCATAAAGATGCCCTTTATCCAGAAGATCTGCTAATTGAATTCTGCAATAATACAGTCCCGACTCCCGATATGTTAAAACTGCAAAATAGTATCTATTTTCATAAACGTCAAACTAATGTCAAACCCGTTTTGAATTTTGATAGGCCTAAACTCCAAAAGTTAGTTATGAATTATGATATCAAGATGATTCGTCTATAATTCAATCAAAGTAAAATGAAAGTGTAAGGGGTTTAGACTACACACTAATTGCATCCTTAATTTCGAATGTCGGCTTTTGCTTTAAACAGTTTAACAAACAATACTTCCAAGCTCCCTCCATTCTTTCTCACAATATTACGCAAGATAAGTCGAAGCATAAGTTTATTCAAGCCGATATAGTTGCAAACACTCAAGTAGCCGCTAGCCGGTTTAAAGTGACCGAATGTGGAATAAAGTCGGAGCTACGCTTAATCCGGACGTAAAACGACGCTAACCATGTGATAAAACCGCGCATCGCTCCTCGCAATAACTATAAACTATCAACCGCAAAAGTCTGCCATCTTGGTATACCCCCACCTCGCTCGCACCCATAGGGAGGCGCAGCTGTCTCCCTCCCACCCTAAATTGTGTAGACGAGCGGCAAACGCAAAGAACTGATATCCCCATGGACCTTTTCTTGCTATCAATTTAACCACGTCCCGGGTCTCTAGAATCCTTATTTATTAGCAAGATTAACAAATTACATTCGAGAAATAAGATGCTATTGCACGAGTATCTTCGCATTGTAAATTGTCTTTTTAATTGCTTCGATACAAATAATGTTGTTTAGTTTTCTGTATTAACTTAAGCTGTTTTAAAGTAAGCATTGTCAAGTTTGCTTCATCTTTAGCAGGGATACTTGCACGTATGTTTTGTACTTATATAAATAAATCTATCTTGTTTAATAAACCGTGTTTGTGGATGTCATTAAAAATAACAAAGAAAGTACAGAGAGGTTCAATTTGTAACGGGACGTCACATTACACGACTCATAATTACGTTTTGCTGGAAAGAAATTTGTTCGTTCATATCTTGCTAACTTTTCAATAGATATTGGCAATTTTTTTCGCCATTTCTTTTATTTTTTAGTCTAGTATCATATTAATATTGTGTTTTAAGCATACACAAATCATCCAGCCAATGACTTATCTGGTTTTAAGTAAATTTTATGTTTTATGCATTTGCACACTACCTATTTTAAGAATGAACAAGTCTTGTATTCCTGCATTGAATTCAATATCCGTCCGTCTGCACTCACACTGAATACCTGTTTAGCTTTATATTCTCCTGGTATTGGGGCTTAAATTACACGAATTAATCCAGGCGGGTAGACGCTTCCCGCGGGAGTATTGTGTTTACGGACGGGAATTTCTTTCTTTATAGACGAACATTTTAGTAATATGCCTTTTTATGATGAAACAGACTTAAAATTTAAACATAAATAGATTAGAATATATATACCCAGTTAAGCATTTAGAAAAATGGAATTAGGAGAAATAGAAGAAAGGTATAAAGATGAAAAAGTATTTTAATGATAAGAAAGAAGCAACAGACTATTTAAAGAATAAGGAATTTCGCTGTACAGCTACATCGCCACAAGCAGCTTTATTGTTTTTTGTTTTCACTTAACATGTCATTTTCAGACCTTCTTTGTTTTTCCTGTTCCTTAAAAATTGGGTGTCCATTTGATCGAATTTCTTATTAGACGGGTCGCGCTAGGCGTATTCGAGGTGGTAAGTGGAAAAAATTCTAAAGTCGCTGAATTTTTGTGTGTTGATAAAGTAGTCCCTGGGGAGCTTATCATTAAGTTTTGTGCCATTTCTGCCCACTGCGTTTTCAGCAATTCCATTATTTGTGGTTGATTTTTTTATATGGCTATAAAAGTGGCAATATTGATTTAAAGTTTAAAATGTTAATGGTATCTTAACTGGGACAGCTTCCAGAGTATGGAGACTTAATTTGCGTCGTTTTCGTCCAGTAAAAAATGAGTTCGGGTCATTTTTTGAAAACAGTACCGGCAAAAATTCTAAAGTGTGATAAACGACTATTTTCTGTTTAAGACCACTAAAATAGGCCTAATTCCAAATTTTGTGCCACATTAAGCGACTGCGATTCGAGAAATTAAGTTTTTTAGTTTCCCTAAGCTAAAAGCGCTCCAAAAACACATAATCGTTAAATAAAGTTCACGTCTTCAATATTATTAAGTCATAAAGAATCTATATTCCAAGTTTGTGCCTTTTTCATGGAGGGTTTAAATAATAAAATGCAAAAATAATATTATTATAATATGCGGTCGAAGTATTGTGGAATATTCGCACTACACATACACATTACACATATACGTAAATGTGTGTGATAAAATGTCATTCATTCGACTACATTTCAAAATTTTTATATATTTCGCATTTTACAGCGATTACAAAATTTAAACTTGCTTTTGCCCGCAACTTTGTTTGCGTAGCACGAATGACGAAGCTGAATGTAATTGTCGCCTGATTTTATACAATACATAAATGCACAATAAAATTTGATATCCGATAGGCTTCCACATGAAACTTCGGTTATCTAACACCAAAAAAATTACAATTTCAAATACCTAATTTTAGTTCTTGAAATTAGTCGTTTAACCAAATAGTCTCTTCAGCTACATCATATTTATTGTATATATAGTATTATTTAATAATAAATAAATAAATTATTTCAACGCTTGAATTTTATACGTATGTTGCTGAATACATGTTTCTAATACTCGTGGTTAAGGACTTATTTATTAGGTTATTAATTGACTGTAATAATTTATATAATTAAATACATTTTACAAACCAACAAAATAATATTTGTATATATTGTTATTCATCCCGTTGACAATTTTATATCTAGGGGCACGGCAGGGCCCCGCCAAGTCGAGCCTAGTGAAACATCAGAGCACTACGTACGAATGTGGACCGATCCTTGTACTGCTTTTTGATATAATATGTTTACTATGTTTAGCATTAATTTATAATAATGTTCGTCTTATAAAATAATTGATTTATAATACCTAACGTTAGTCTTAATTTAATTTGTAATTTTATTATAATTTTTTATTAGTATTATAAAAAGCATTAATTTGTGAAACTGGAAATCAAGGGTTTTTTTTTATTTTTGAATTTTTATTTATTTATTATTGCTTGTTAGTTTTATGTTAAAACTAGCTGATGCCCGCAGCTCCGCCCGGGTAGGTACAGTAAGTAGTATTAGAAGCTATGATTTTTTTATCTTTAAGTTATTTTGTTTTTTGTATAACTGACCTTTGAATTACATCAATTTTAAACTTTGCTTGCCTTTTTGGGAACACTCCTTGACTTTTTATTTTTTTAAAGTATCACGTTACGCAGCAACGGAAAAATTAACCACAAATAATCGGATTGCTGAAAAGGCAATAGGCAGACATGGCACAAAACTTAATTATTAACTCCCTAGGGACTACTCTATCAACTACATATAGGTACAGAAAAAAATCAGAAACATTAGAATTTTTCCACTTCCCACTAAAAAACAGCTAGCGCGATCCGTCTAATGAGTCAAAATGCATAGCTTGAGCGTTTCATTACTTCATGAGCTTTTGTATTAGGCACACCCCACACTAGCAATATTCGAGCGTCGTCGTTGCCAGAACATTGTGTTCTCTAACAGAAAAGCTATGAACAGTGACTAAAATGTTTTATATCTTAAGCCTATTTTCTACTTTACGAGTTTGTAAATTCAAGCTTTATAGAGTTAGAGAACGTAGAGTGGAGTCAGAAGGTTCTAGACGAGATCTGAAGACATTTTTTACTGGCGAGTCATAATATTATGGTCTCGTCTTGGCATCATTAAACATGAAATAAATTTAAAATTGAAATTATAAATTTCGCATTTAGAACATTATTACTTGTCAAGTTGTCACATTTATTGTCATTTCATTTTGTCGTATTAACATGAAACTTGGGCCCCTCCCCGCGTGGCGAGAGGCCCGCACCCCGTATTCGCCATTGATACATGATAAAAGTTGGTTTTTTACATTCTAATAAAAAATCCCGCGAATAAACATGGTTAAACTTATAGAAAGTGTTTTGTAACACCATAATCATCATATAGATATGAACTCTACTAACTAAAAGTTTCATTAGTAGTTTTTATAGCGAGTTTGAGGAAAAAAAATGGAATATCTTTATACGAAATTGCCGAATGTGGCACATCTTTCTTACAGACTCAGATATTAACACTCTGAACAGTTTTTTTAAGATTTGTCAGACATTAGAATAGTTGTGGGCCTGGTGGGACCATGTTTTATATAGTAGCCGAATACCAGGAAACCCCTGGTTGGATACGACTCAAACTGCATATGTGCATCGGTTACTCTTTCCTTAATATCGTGAAAGTAAAATTTTTAGCTATAATTTACTTTTGGGCCAATATCCATGAAAGACACAAAAACCTAAATTGCTACAAACGCAGCCATCCAAAATGGCACAAAATCAAATTTTAGACTAAGAAGAAGGTCCGGAAACTATATGCAAAAAATAAAAGACTTTAGAATTTTTGCACCCTCAAAACTTATCCAGACCCGTCTATATGAGGATAAACGTTTAAACAATAATCTTGATGTAGAGATAGATGTAAGGGAGTAGAAGAATTATTTTCCGAAAATAAACTACAGACTACAAAATAATATTGTCCGGACCCTTCGAGTATCTTTTTGTTTGTTTTCACTTAACATTTCATTTGAGCTCCTTTGTCTACGCGTCTGTAGACAATATTATTATGAATTGCCTCAAATTGTCTATTCGATGGCGCGGTTCAATGTTCGAACATAACGGTAATGTTTGCCTGTTATTCAGTTTGTGTTTGCACACTTGTTCTATTTGAAGGAACGCTGTTCTTACTATTGTGGTTCGTAGATTTATTTTATGTTCATTTTAATTTATATTCAGTCGTGGTTTGGGATGTTACAGCGTAGTAACTTTACACTTTATGCTATCTTATCCCAAAAGAGAGATTTTTGAACACTACTCGAAATGTTATCGTCTGGCCGCAAATTTTCTTAATAAGGCATAGATTAATAAAAAGTTTGAAAAGGGCAATAAAGCAACAAATTGGTAGTCAGACGATCAAATTTCGTGTAGAGCTAAAAAACCTGCCGTCATTATCCTCAATTGAAGTCAAGTATTTTGGCGATTCACGCATAAGTCTTTTGCTGCCTCTAGACTGAAGACAGATCACTAAGCGTTTTATCAAAGTTCTATCTAGCTCTATCTATCTATAGTTCCAAGTTAAGAATTTCTCAATTCATTGAATGTAGCTTAATTGTTTAAGACTTGAGAATGCTAGGAACTTTCTCTACATGACAAAACCGTACTATAAATTCCAAACGCATCCAGCTGATTAAACAACTTAATGAAATTTGGTCGACATTTTATTACAAGATGTATGTACTGAGGAATATATTAGCGACGGAGCATTTAAATAATTAGTATGACGATCACAAAGCACTTTCTCAATGGCGCGACTCGTCATGAATTATTTATTGAAAAGGCTCGGAGAAACGAAGCGCGCCGAAGGCACAATTTTTCCGCTACAAAAATTTTATTTCCTTCAGCTTTTTCATTATAATAAAATTACACTCTTATACCTTGTTGAGAAGTTTATTATTTGCTTAATTTGAATTGGTCTTGTTACTTGTATTTTTGTCAAGGAAGAGTGTTTTATGACCCGTTTCAATAACCTATCTATCTATAACTACTAGTAGACAAGTCAAATTTGCATCGCGAAAAACTAAACCGGAAAATGATTGAATGACGACGTTTTTTTAACAAATAGTTATAGATATATATGTAGGTCATTGAAACGGGCCGTAAGTTTAACGAATTTTCGTACCTAATTGAAAAAAAAATTGCTTAAAGCCCCTCTATGTCTGCACTAAATGAGTTCAATATTTTATGTTCTTCGTTATTTTATATTAAGTAGATATTTTTGGGGATTCTGTTCAATGTCTGCAATAAATGAGTTCAATATTTTACGTTCTTCGTTATTTTACTGTTTCTATCATATTTGTCTCTTATTAAATTATTGCTGTTTACATTTTGTTTGGTACAATTTATCTTAATGAAAATACATCCATGAAAATGGAAGTCACAACTCACAGCCGTGTTCGGCAAACATAACCGCAAAGAGATATAATAATTTTAAACAGCGGCGATATTGTTACGTTATTAAGCGTTAAAACACGCTGTCGGCTTCGGTCGACGGGTTCTCGAACTGCTAATCAATTATCCACGCCGCTGGTCCGCGCTTTTTCCGCCGCGTAATGGATACCACAAGTATTGGTAATGTGTACACGGGCTTCACGCGTCGATGCCTCGCCAAGTACGAGGCTAAGCTGCTTCGCTGTGTGCACTCTTACAATCCGTTCAGTTATTTTACCTCTGACAGTACGTTAGTAATATATTCTTTGCCTTTATGCTATCGACATAAGAATCACTCCCACAAAAACTCCGAGGTAAAAAACGCTGAACGAACAATACCCGCGACCCGCGCACATGTTATGCTCGCCTGGTGCTTCTCGAGGTACGCGTCCGCCATTTTCGAGTTTGCGTGCGACGAAGCGACGTGTCGATTTTTCGCTCCCTTTGTTGTAAAAAAATGTGCCGTTTGCGGTCTACAAGATTGCATTTTGTAATTCAAATAATAATGACGTTTCATGCGTTGTTTCAAGCAAGAAGCTAGTATTAAACGCCCATTTGACTAGGGTAGTGGTAACTGGTAATTAGCATTATTTGCCTAGTTATTTAAATAATTTTTTTACATACAGGAATTTAAATTAATTTTACCTATATGTAGATAATACTCGTACATATTATACCTAATTACACGAACTTAAATACAAAAATGGTGCTTCTCCGAAATAATAACTAATGTAACTCTCATTTTCACTTGCTAAATGTAGGTGGAGAATAGAGACATATTTAAGAATAAATAATGAATGAATAAAACTTGTTTCATTATTCATTCCTTACTTAGCATTCGAGAATAATATAATAATCGTTTAAATGCCAGGATCTCAGAAACGGTTCTCCAATTTGCAGAAGTTCTCGGCCCAAATAGAGGAAAAGTAATTTACATATGCAAATACTGGTGTCGTTCTTATGCAAACGCCATCTTGCTTTATTACAAACGACTTAATACGGCCAAAAGCCAATTTATGACATTATAACGTGTATTTTAATATTATATAACGTCATTGTTCAATCAACATCAACACTGTTGCAATTTTTATCGCGGTAAAAATCTGTAAAAACGGTTTTCTGTACGAATCACAGATAAATGTTAATAAAATAGAGGATTTAAAGCTATTATTGGTGATGGAATAAAGTCTCAAGACTTCTTTTAGAAAGTTAAAACTTAATCGTTAAGAAATAAAGTAGCTTTAGGTATCTGATTATGGCCTGTTCGCTGAGGTAGAGCCTCATAATATTATAGTCAGTACTCTACCATAGACCGCTTTACTTGATAATTATTATGTTACTTAACTTTAGATTTAAATTTTAAAATAAAGCTTCTTTCAAATTATGTTTCCCTAGTATATAATAAATTATGTATTATAAAAGAAATCTCTTTCGTGACTAACTCCTAGTAAGAAAGATATTCAAAAAAATCTCGTGGGTGTTCGCTAATTTCTTGTTTAATTAACCAGTCATTGCCAACTCCAAATTTAAAAAACCAGGTTTTGAAGTTGAAAAAAGCAACACAATTCAGTTTAAAAACAGGACGCAGATCAGTAAGAGTTACAACAGTTAATTAAAAAAGTTAAATGAAATATGTACTTGTAATGCTAATAATCATATTTTTACATAAGTAAAAGTATTTGAACAAAATTAAATTATACACAGAGAAATTGTAAAAATAGCAAGCGAATTTTAAAACACACGACTATCAGGGCGCTTTGAAACTATCCAGGTCAGCCCAGGACACTGTAAAAACCAGGACATGTCCAGGGAAAACAGGACGATTGGCAACCCTAGTGTGTACATATTAGTTCACGCGTGGGCCATTCTTGGTGGACACGATACCTTTTAGATATCGTGTATTAATGTGCAGTGCAAACACAGAAGTGTCATAGACAAATATACCACGCAATGATGATTACGATATTCTTGTTTGCCGCGTATTTTGTAATGAATTTTAATTATTTTTTACAACTGTATAATTTGCATAATATAGATAATTCGAGATTCAAGGGGCCTGCAAGGAATGAAGGTTAAACAAATAAAACGAAAGATTATCTACACACTAGAGAAACAAAATCCTTGGAAAGGAATAAACAAACGAAATACTTAGTATCTGACGTTAAACTACAAATTATGTAGTTTGTCTCAAATGAATCATTACTATAACAAAATACGCAGGCAAACCATGAAACAATATATTATTATCTGCGAATTGTCGAATGTTAGATACGTCGTTTGAATAAAAATTAGAGAACCGTCAACCGACTGTATAACTAAACTTAAAAAATTAATAATAATTACAGAGTGTTTCAATAAATTCCGAAATATATATACAAACTGCAAAGTAGATATTATTTAAACTTTAAAATGACAAATTATCAGTAAAAATGTACATTGTGGATTTTGTTTGAACTTTCATTTTGTGTGAAGAAGTCTACTTTTGTGTTCAAAGTTCCAAGTCTTAAAAATAAACAAAAACTTAGAATAGTGTAAGCGATAAAATAAAATGAAAGAAATGTAAACGGTCGAAAATAATGTAGACAGTTTAACTCTAGCAACAACTAGGTGCAGACGGGATACCGACCACCGCGATCGAGTTGTTTATTTTCCGATGTAAGTAAATAAACTAATTTAGCAATGAAAAAACTTTTTTGTACTTTTTCGGTGTATCTAGTTAATAAACTACACATAAAATATTGTATTTTTTACATTTACCAATAAGTAGTAATGTCCCATTTTAGATGTAGTCATCTGCCCTTTTTAGAGCATTTCACTTATTTAACTAGATTAACTTTGATCTGAACAGGCGCGTGACAGCTCGGTCGCCCGTTTGCGCTGATCCAAAAAGTATTCAACGTAAATCACCGCTTCAGTGGCCAGCAATAATTTATTGTTGCTGCTTTGTTGTTTTGCTTTGTCAATTTAAATATGAGTTACTGCTGTGTTTTTTCATCGCGCGTTAAATTATGATCATTAATTTATAACTTATTTGAGTTATCTTTGCAGATATTTAAGTATGGGAATTGCAACTAACTGGTAAACCACTTTGAAGGACTTTCTCAACAATGGTTCACTTTGTTAAATAGTAATGTACTTAACCTCATTATATTATTTTTTTAAACTGACCTATTCAACGATATCCGCCACTATGAGGCAGTATTAAAAAAATATTTCATCCCCACATGGAGACCGAAGAAAATTAAAACTAGATGTTGCGTGCGTGAAACTTCGTGCGCGCAAAAGTAAATTTCGCAAAAACCGCACATTTTTCCGCGATAAAAAGTAGCCTATGTCCATCCCCGTGGTCTACTCTACATGGTGCCAAATTTAATCAAAATCGGTCCAGTAGTTTCGGATCCTATTCAATGCAAACAAACAAACTTTTCCCCTTTATTATATTAGTATAGATAAGTTAGAAGGGCGAACAGACAGACACTATAATTATAATTTCTTGTACAGCGCCTGAAAAATGGTACATAGATCTAAAATATGTCAGAATAAAAAAGCAGAATAAAAAAATATGATTTAGTTATGCGAAAAAGCTCTATAGACGAAAATTACTTTCATAAAAAGTTATTGGCTGTTCTGCGAAAAGACTCGATTGTATTATTCAATTTCAAAATATATTAGATTCTCAACAATAGCATTGTAAATATCTACTATTATAATTGAAAATGAAACTGTTTATTTTTCTCATTCAGTAAAACATTGTATAATCCATAGTTCATGGAATATTGAGGGTTTCTCTAAAATTGGTATTTTGTTTTTATATTCAATTTTTGAATGTTAATGTCTAAGGACGAGATGATGTCTTTTTTTAATTACTATTTTTCTTTTTCTTAAACTTCATTTTTTTATAATAACTATATACTAATACCAATAAAATAAAACTATATATGTACTACTAAATTAGAACATATAATGTAAAGTAGTGGTCGCCGTGTCGAAATTCGACTATAATTCTTATTTTAATTTTTACTTTTCAACTTTTTTAAGGTTATTTTGACTCATAGATACGCAATAAAAGTATTTAGGTAAATGTTGTCAATGGAATGTGAAAGAAAACCTACTGTTATTATACAAATGCATGTATGACTGAGATGAGGTTGAACGTTATTTTTATTAATTTTATGTATTTCTAAACGTTTAAAAATAATAGCTTTTTGCACACGGTCTTTCTCCACATTTTTTTTTTCAATCAACTTAACTGCTTCCATACTCCTCTGTTCACGAAATTCTCGTAAAACTGTACTCAAAGCTTTATACTTCACGTATTAATATTTTATCATTATTTAGTGTATAATATGATTCCTGATTTTTTATTATAATACAATTTGAAAGAATTTCATTAATAAAACGAGAATTGTGAAGCGTAAACTTTTCTGAAACCAAAATTGGTAACAATTACAATTCTCTTTTTCATTTTTGGCAGCGAGGCAGAAGTTGCCTTTTGATGTCATAATTTCTTTTAATATCTGCTCTTTGAAATCGTTTGTACGTTAAAAATGTTACCTCAAATATTTTCTGAATTAATGAGGCTCTATGTTCCTTTTCACAAAAGAATCTTTTGTGAATTTAATGAGTGATTTTGGTTTTAATTTACTCGAATTCTGTTTCAACCTATTTGTTGTGTGTGTTTATTTTGTTTAGATAAGTATATTTTTTAATGTAATATATAATTTTTGATCTTAATACTGTTTAAATGTAAGAACAATACATTTTAATGGATTAAAATTCTCTTGGAATAACAATTTTACCATGAGTAGTAATAAAAAAACTATATATTTACTTAACACATAAATTATTTTAATCTATTTTATGACCTTAACGAAACATTTTATTTGTTTCCATGTTTTTAGGGTTCCGTAATACTCAAGGAACCCTTATAGTTTCGCTTTGTCCGTCTGTCTGTCTGTCTGTTTTTAATTATTCCAATGCTTAAGTATCTAAAGTTTGAATATTCATGATTTGATTTGATTTTGTTCATACTTAATAATGCTAATTAAGTTTTAATTAATCTGTCCGTTCATCATTATTGTACCTCGGACTTTCTATGAAAGTGATCTTTATGTCGTTGGTATTAAAGGTATGGGCTGTAAGATAATCATGAATTATTGATGAAGCTACCAGATTACCATGAACGTGTGGAGATTAATCTATACCTTATACATGCTGGGCCGGGAGACATGAGACATCAAAGCGTGCTTTCAATACACTAATTACAGAGATTGAAGCAGCAATTATATTATTCATGATATCCGCATACCAAATGTTCGATCACTTATTGAAGTTTAATGAAACTGTTATAAGAGCACAATAATATTATTATTTACTACATTGGCTCCTCAAAGATTTTTAATCTATGTAAATATATTAAATCCTTACTGTTTTAAATAATATCAATATTAATATGTTATAAAAAGTTTTTTCGTTTGCATTGAACAGGCTCCAGAACTTCTAGGCCGATTTTGATGAAAGGCACAAATATAGAGTAGACCACTGAAAAAGACATATCTTTGTAGCGTTAGGTTCCTGCGAGTTACCCATTTAAGCGCACAGTTGCGACTTGCGGGCAACGTCTAGTATATTATAATATACTCTTTAGATTAATAAACTTGTTGACACAATTTTTGGAGTGGTAGCCGCCTGCAGCCTAATTTGTTTCGCTTCTCTACTACGTAATGTCGCGAAACTTTATCGTTTGGACGTTGCTTCTTTAAATTTGAGTGCGCTATCTTTGCCCCGGCTCTCATTATTTAATTTTCTCCGCTTAAACGTGGCCCGAGTTTCATATCGCATGGTATTTTTCGTTACGTACGTGCGGAAGCAGGAAGGATGTTTCTGGGAGCCCATAAAAATCGAGTTCATTCTAATATCTACTTTATGTACCTGAAAATAGATGCAGTTTCGGGTTGTGAAGTTCGATATCTTGTGTTAAAGCGCTCTACATGAAACTCTTGGAAGTTTTCTGGTTCATTTATTAGCGGGTGGGGGGTCTACAGTCTACACATACACAGGCGCTGAGACCCCCTCAGACGATTTATGGGCGATACCCGTACTAATTCCGCTAACAGCTTTCCCTTAATTTGAATGCTAATTTTTAACAATTCGCCCTTAATGGAGTTGAAATGAGCGGTTTATCAGATGCACTATAGCATATGTGCCATAATCTATACTTAAACAATATAATAAAGAGGAAAAGTTTATTTGTTTGTTTGCATTGAATAGGCTCCGAAACTATGGGACCGATTTTGACAAAATTTAGCACAGATGTAGAGTAGACCACGGGGAAGGACATAGGCTACTTTTTATTGCGGAAAAATGTACGGTTTCTGCGAAATTAACTTTTACGCTCACGAAGTCGCGGGCAACATCTAGTATGAAATATTGCTGTTCAAACGGTGAAGTATATTTTGTTACGTGCAATATAGGTGTGATCTGCAGATCTGGGGGCACGGCAGTGCCCCCGCCAAGTCGAGCGCGAAGCAAACACTGCCGTACCATCCTTTACTGGAACCATTTCGCCGCATTTTCAGGCCCCTATTTGAGAACCTCTGGATAAGACCAGAACGTAGAAATTTTCGTCATCCAGTAAGCTATAATTACATACATAAAATCCAAAATTTCAAGTCTGTAGGTCATTTAGTTCCGAAGTTAAGCGAAAGCAAAGTTTCGCATTTATGACACTCACTCACTCACTCACTCACTCACTCACTCATGATCATCAAAATAGAACTAGTACTTCCCATAAACTCAGAGAGCTGAAATTTGGTACAGAGTTAGGGTTTAATGGCCACATAAAGGGAAAACTATAAAAACTAGGATAATCGATCTGGGGGCACGGCAGTGCCCCTGCCAAGTCGAGCGCGAAGCAAACACTGCCGTATCATTCTTTACTGGAACCATTTCGCCTCATTTTCAGGCCCCTATTTGAGAACCTCTAGATAAGACCAGAACGTCGATCTGGGGGCACGGCAGTGCCCCCGCCAAGTCGAGCGCGAAGCAAACACTGCCGTACCATTCTTTACTGGAACCATTTCGCCGCATTTTCAGGCCCCTATTTGAGAGCCTCTAGATAAGACCAGAACGTCGATCGGGGGGCACGGCAGTGCCACCGCTAAGTCGAGCGTGAAGCAAACACTGCCGTACCATTCTTTACTGGAACCATTTCGCCGTATTTTAAGGCCCCTATTTGAGAACCTCTGGATAAGACCAGAACGCAGAAATTTTCGTCATCCAGTAAGCTACTTCATCACATACTTAAAATCCAAAATTTTTAGTCTATGGGTCATTTAGTTCCGAAGTTAAGCAAAAGCAAAGTTTCACATTTATGACACTCACTCAGTCACTCACTCATGATCATCAGAATAGAACTAGTACTTCCCATAAACTCAGAGAGCTGAAATTTGGTACAGAGTTAGGGTTTAATGGCCACATAAATGGAAAACTGTAAAAACTAGGATAATCGAAGATCTGGAGTACCTGGTGACCCTGATTAGAAAACACAAGAGCCCAACCAAACTATTAGAGATCAATATACCGCCTTTACAAAAAATATTCAACTCGGTGGGCCACTTCATTTGATGTCAAAAATCGAATAAAAAAAAATCTTCATCCCAGATGAAGAACCCTCAGCTGGTCTCAGCTGATTAGAGATATGGTAATGCCCCCTTCTACTATTGGTACATAAAAAAAATCGACGTGTTATTGCAAAAATCCAGCGAAGTGGGACACATCTTCTAATTTAATCTAGCCCGTAGCGTCCCACTGCTATGCGAATGCCTCCCCTTCTGCTTTTAATAATGCATAAATAAAATTAAAGGAAAACTCTGGATTAGACTAGACTAGCTTTTATACTTATACTTACAAGTTTACAAGAAGAAATAGTCGAACAATTAACTTTATTCTACTCGAACATTACACAAATTAAATAAACAAATTACACTAAAATCTAGTAAAATAAATCAATATGCTCACGTTTTTACAAAAAGAAGTGAAATCCCACCAAAAACATTCTGTAAAAAACTAGCCAAGTCTCGATGGAGCTGCTTGTTTATCTCTAAAAAGTAATGAAATCTAGACAAAGTCGTGCCAAGTCTAAGGTTCCTTACTGCGATTTCTTTATTATTATAGTTAATGTTGTGTGACTTGGCCGTTGAATGGTACACAAGGGTACAAAACCAGGTGCTCCATGACACAATTGCACCAATCTGTCGCCAGAACCGCCTACCCATTTACGATGGAAAATTGACACTTGGAAAACAAAATTGACTTGTACCCACTAACGTATAAAGAATGTTCAACGGTCAAGTCACATAACATTAACTATAATAATAAAGAAATCGCAGAAAGGAACCTTAGACTTGGCACGACTTTGTCTAGATTTCATTACTTTTTAGAGATAAACAAGCAGCTCCATCAAGACTTGGCTAGTTTTTTACAGAATGTTTTTGGTGGGATCCTATTTGCTTTAATATTGAAACAGCACTTCACTTCTGATGTCCTAGTTACTAGTAGCATAAATTAAGACTGTTTAATTTTTTAATTGCCGTCGACAGATTAAATCGTTCATAAATAATATTATATTGAATTAATCTATCAATTTATTAATTATACTGGTTGATTTTTTTATTCCGTTTCGACCATGGACGTTACAAAAAGGCGGACGGAAGGTGAGCTAAGCATTGAGTGAAGCCAAACAATGGCGGCGACTTACGTCTGTGTGAGATTTACGGATAATTGCCATTGGCGTACTGGCGATGGCGGCCGATCGTCTTACTTTGCTGTTAATGTGTGCGTGCGGCACGTGTCGTTAGAGAAGGTACTAGGCATACTGCTTAGTTTCCTTTTTGACTTTTTTCTAATTTGGTGAAAATTTGTTAAACAACATTGCATGTACCGTATACTTACTATTAATTTAATAATTAGGTATTAACTGATTTATACATTCAATGCATTTACTACTAATTTAAAATAATTAGGTATTTACTAATTTATACATTTAACTAAATATTAAAAATATATATGTTACAGTCAATGTGATTAAATAGCTATTATACATAATGACTGGTCATTATATATAATAACTATATTGTCTAGATAATGTGATAAATTAATCACTTTGTCCGGATATTATTCATAATAGCGGGCCAAAGTTAGCTAAAGTAATAAACACGATTCAACTAAGTGATGCAACAGAACTCTGCTTCTGCTTCCGCTTCCGCGGAAGTTCTGCATGTCTTTTCACTTTCGTTTCGGGAAAACGGGACCAACCTCGGATTATAATCCGAGGTTGGTCCCGTTTTCACTAAAGTGGTGACCTGATGATCACATAAGCTTTGATCAGAACTCCTCAGTCTTTAAATATACGCGTTTGAAAATTTCGGCATTCAAACTCAAACTCAAACTTAAGAACTGAGTTCAAAGAACTGCAAGCATAATATGCCACTATGTAACTTACAGTAATCATCATCGTCATCTTATTTTTACAACTATACAATACCTAATGGAAGCTTGGCGCGTATTCAATAATTATATATTCGATTGTTTATTTAAAACGTTGGTTAATAATTTAACATATATCACTAAAATCTTACCAAGAGCATGTCAGGACATGTGTAAGGAGGGTTCCGTAACTATAAATGCGTAATATGCTTTTTTTTAATTACTCCAAAAGTTCCTGTCCGATTTGGATCACAATAATTTTCCTAAAAAGTTTTTAGCATGATCAGCATGAAAATTTGCAAGTTTCTATCTCCTATAGTTTAAAAATGCTCGGGGGGGGGGGGGGACCAACTTACAAACTAGTTTGGAGGCCGATTACTCGAAAATGGTCAACTTTATAAAAAAGTAACGTATGAAACCTTGCCTTTATTTTAAAAGACCTATTCTACGGTACCCCACACGATGGGGTAGAGTGAAAAAATATTTTTCATCCCCACTTCACATGTATGGAGGGCCACCCCTAAAATATAAAATTATTATTTTTTTATGATCCCGAAACTGTGATCTATAATATACAATCTATAACTGCACAAAATTTCATCAATTTATATTCATAATTACAGGAGCTAGAGGCGCGGACAGACAGACAGACAGACGGACAGAGCGAAACTATAAGGGTTACTTAAGTATTACGGAACCCTAAAAAGGGTAAAATTATTATAAAAAAAAATATTTCATAAAGTTAAATTACTTTATATAGATCACAATAAAATTGTATCTATGACAATGTTATTATAATAATTATAATAAACATTATAATTATTATTATATAAAGGCAGATTGAAATACAATTTTATAATCTTTACCTGTACCTACTTTTTTATTACTTTATCCAATTCTTCGAAGATATTATATAAAATGGCCAGTCAATGTAATTAATTCTGTGTCATTTATCACTTTGTCTAAATTGAGTAGACATTATAAATAATGGCTGGATAGTATATATAATATCCGAATTTATTACTTTGGCTGTAACATATATATAATATTAAAATTACAATGCAACGGCGCGCGGCGCGTAAGGCGGCGCGCACCGCCCCGTCGTCGCCTGTTATAGGTTCAACTAAATTCGTGATTTTCAAAGATTTTACAACTTTCAAATACTTGAGCTTTGACACATTTATGCTTCTGAATATAACATTAGGTATATATTTTATTTTTAACACAAACATGTTCTGTTTCTCACGAAATATGTATAATATATACCTACTTCTTAATTTGTTCGTAACAAAAAATCACCCAGCACAAATTTAATACCAATTAATAGGGACTTGTTAATTGGTAAAGCATTTTAAGTCGCGATAAAAAAGTTCTAAATCAAATGTCGACAAACTGGTTTGTTACATGTTCGATTTATACACTGTCTGGAGACTACAAGATGTTTATTTGTAACTAGCTGGTGCCTGCAACTTTTAAGCAACCGCAGTAAAACCCTATTTTATAAACGGAACCCTATTTTTTAAACCCTAAGGTAAAAGTAGGTTAAGTTAGTTTTTTAAACATCAGCCATCTGCCAGTGAAAGTCATATGTTAATCAGTCCAGCCGTTTCGGAGATTACGCGGAACAAACAGACAGACAGACGGACAGACACAAATTTAATGAAATGTTTTTCTGTACTAATATAATAAAGAGGACAAGTTTGTTTGTTTGTTTGCATTGAACAGGCTCCGAAACTACTGAACCGATTTTTAGAAATTTGCCACAAATGTAGAGTAGACCACGGGGAAAGACATAGGCTACTTTTCATCGCGGAAAAGTTTACAGTTTCTTCGAAATTAACTTTTGCACGCGCGAAGTCGCGAGCGACATGTAGGTTTATATATTTATATGCGTTTAGTGAAAGGCAGTTAATTTAAAATTACAAACAGACAGTTCGATTTTATTTATTTGTATAGATTATTTTTATGTATGCAGTATGCTTTTATGCTTTTTCACTACATACAGTTTAGACCATGTCTAATTACCTTAAAATGTACAAGGCTATTTGATAATAGGTATACCTAAATAATACAATACTTATTCCATTGTACACAGAACAGTAATCTTTATTTCTTACGGTTTGTTGAAATATTTTTATTCTGACTACATCTGCTAGTGTTGAGTGTCATAATGTTTTTTTAATGATATCGCTATTGCAAAACTAATTTACATCGTGTATGAAACAGTGATAAATATGTAAATGAATTTATTAATTTGTTATTCGATACACGTGTATTTACATATTCCGAATTCATTTTAATAATGCTACAGCTCTGTTACATTATGACTGTGTATTAAAAATGTTACAGCAAAAAATTACGATTCTTTCAGCGTTAACATTAAAATGTTAAAATATTATGTAATTTTATTTGATAAATGTTGTCCCGACACACGTTCTGTGTTAGCTATGAATAAGAATAATTTATAAATAATTACACTTGCAGTTTGCACCTACAACCTACACCAACATCCACATTTACGATTACTATAACCTACACTTACATCTACAGTCTACAACCTACACCTACAACTACAACCTACATCTATACCTGCACCTACATGTACAATTACAGCTACCTACCCTTACATCTGCATCTACCATTTAATATTACTACTGTGGCCGGCCGATTTTTTAAAAATAAACCAAACAGGTGAACTGAACGCCGCGCACCTTAAATATTTGACAATCAAGTGACAAATTGAACACAGTAAACAGTTACCCCCCTTACTAATAAACACTGTATAAGCTTTGAATAGTTACACAGTGTTTTGTCTCCTTCCATCGAATTAAAAATGTCACTTGTGTGACGTGAACAAAACACTGTATAACTATTCAAAGCTCACACACGTTTATTAGTATGGGGGTTAGTTTTTAAAAATTAAATGGGTGTTTTGAAAATTCAATCGAAAATACAATGGTCGTAATCTTTTAAATACATAAGAAGGTATGGAAGGTTTAGAAAAAAAAAACATCGAAACGATAACGATATAACGAAGCTAGAAGATAATGAAATGTATAGGAAAAAACCACGTATATTCATTGAAACATTAAGATTTTAGTGTGTTCTAACTTCGTTAAGGGTTTTGTATTATTACTTTGGGTAAGCCGGCCGTTTTTAATATTATTGAATATTAAGTAATAATGTTAGATCATTAGATAAACTGCTAGGAAACAAGATGAAACATAAATCGTCAAACTAACTCCCGAAATCTTAATCAACATGGCGTTAATACTTGGATGTAACAGAAATCCGTAGCGTTATTTACGCAAGGGGAGCTTCTTTGATCTCGGCTCCTACATTTTCTTATACCCTGGTATCCTTTGCTTTAATTATTTCGCTTTGAGCAGGAGTGGGGGAGTGAACGGGGAGTGAATTTTAACAGCTCGTCGCAAAATGGACTTTTAATTACACGCTCGAAACTCATTCGTAATTATGAATTAATTTTAATAATGTCACTTCTTTGTGCAAATGTTTTTGCAATTTGTGGTGTAATTATGTTTAATTTGCGGTGATATCTTTGTTTATAACATTTTATGTTTATTAACTGAAAGATTTTGTGTATTTCGCATCCGTAATTACTGATTTGGATATCTTTATTGTTTTATTAAACTTTTCCTTTGTACTCAACTTTAATTTGTTTATTCAAAGAAATATTCTTAAGTCTTATTATAACATAATCATGTAAAAATAAACAAAAACCTTCGCTTAATTTATGTAATTAAGCTGTCCATAACTTAGGTCCGACGCCAATTAAATTCTTAAGTTAAATTATACGTTGTACGTATAATAAATAATAAAATTATATTTAGTGTAGAGCTGCCCCGCCCACACTGCCTACTCAATTTTGGTGCGTGTATGAGAATCATTAATATTTTTGAATGTTTATTGCCCGTGGGTACCAGGGTATCATTTTATTGAGGAAGTTGGCTCAGGCCGCTCGTTAAACTCCAACCGAACCGATCAACTTCATCCATTATGATTTTATTCCGTCGTAAAGGTTTCACGACCCCGTCAACTTTAATAATCGATTTATAAATTGATGCTTCAATTACCATATGTCTAATTGGGTCAGATTTGGGTAATAGGATCGCAGGAATTACTGAATACATATCGTATAATATTAATGGTAAATATCACATCATAAGCCTTAAAGTGCCTGTCCAAAGATAACGATAAATTTACAAAAATAAACAAAAATCGGTTTGTAAAATTTACATTTTTTGCTGTAGGTATTTAGATCATATTTTTACAGAATAGTCAGGTTAAAATACTCATAATATGGATATTATGAACATACAAGGAGATCATGAATTTGATACTGTTGAAAACATGGAGGAATCATACCTACTAACAACCACGGTGACTATAGTGTGCGTGTTCAAACAACGACTCGAGTCTCGAAGTCATATTTTTAACAACTTTAATAACTTTGACGGGATCCTTCCACAAACAACTTCTCTGGATTGTATACCGTAAGTTTATGAAGTTTTATGAACATGTTACATGGGTGTTTGTAATTCATAGGAGCAGACAGTACACATTTATCAATTAATTATATCTGTTACTAGCGACCCGCCCCGGCTTCGCACGGGTATAATACTGATAATCATACTACAGAATGTCTTCAAACCTCTTACAAAACGGGAGAATTTTAGTCAAAACAAACAGAAACAAATTAATATAGGTATGTACCTACTAAAACTTAATGAAATAAGTAGGTGGGTATACTTTGATCGTATGAAATACCTATACTCTTCAGGACTAACAATACAACAAACACTAAATAAATAGGTATTCAAGTATCTATCCATACAACGAACACAAAACAAAAAAATTACCCAATAATTCTTATGGATCGAACGCGCATAATCGCTTATCGCATTCGGCCTAACTCACTCGCTGCGCTTCGAAAACACGCGTTGTTATTTTGCGATAACTTCTAAGTTATTCATTAAAAGTATATAGTGTAGGGGATAGATTATTTTATAATCTGCATGAAATTCTTAAGAATATTAACTAATTTAAAATGAGCCGCGCGGGTACCTTACTCATAGATCTAAACACTCCCGCCTTGGTGACGCCCACTTCGCAACGGGCCGTGCAGCACAAATCGTAATATTTTAATTTCGCCATAACTTCAAAACCAAACGTCGAATTTTAATCATTCAAGGACCAAATATTATCTTCATAAACTGTACTTAGTGATGAAATAATTTATTTTGATAAGGATTAATAGCATGAGTAAAATAAACGCGTTTAAATGTAGTCCAAAAAAAATTCAAGATTTCTAAATAAAAAAATGGTTATTGTGCCTCACTCGAGATAGATAGGTATAGTGTGTCGCGGACTTTTTTGTAGATATTTATAAGATCTACAATTAATTAGAACATTTTATGATTCTATCTTTTATAGTTTAGGCAGCGTACGCAAAATAAGTATAGTGCGATTCAAATGAGAATAGGATCGAGTCGGCGCCATATTGTGACGTCATAGCTGTCAGTTTTACCCAATTGGGTAGGGTGAGCAAAAAAAGTTGTATTTCTTATATTATAATTTATTTACAACTTTGAGTGAAAAAACTGTAATCTGAATCTAGCTCTTCAATTTCGCTCATCTCTGTATTACTGTCCGAGTAGTCATCGTCGTCTATGTAACACAGCGCCTCGTTTACTCATTATCGAGCAAAATGAGTATGACAATAACAAAAACAATATAATTTTGGCAAGTTGCCTTGCACCAACAATGAAAAAGTAAAAACAAAATGTTAATTTATGATTTTAAAAACGAATTATGAATATGTATTATTATAATTAAATGTTTAGATAATTTAACGTTATTTTTTAAATTCGATGTAAGACTATTATTCCTCTTCTTTTATCTATGGCAATCGCAGTTGCAAAGGTTTTGCACCAATCTGCCAATGTCGAGTTTATAAATAATTATTTCGACTATTATTATTGGCAAATAAGTTTTTCTGCTGACCGTACTTTTCACGAGACATTTGACAGATAGAGGTCATTGACGTTCCTATTCTCATTTGAATCGCGTTATAACTTTTCTGGTTGATTTTTTACACCTTGTGTCCGAAAAACCCAAATATCTTACGGAACCCTATTTTTTTTCCAAAATAAAATGTAGCCTATGTTACTCGTGGATAATGTAGCTTTCCAATGGTGAAAGAATTTTTGAAATCGGTCCAGTACTTTTTGAGCCTATTCATTACAAACAAACAAACAAACAAACAAACAAACAAACAAACAAACAAACATACAAACAAAGTTTTCCTCTTTATAATATTAGTGTAGATTTAAAAGAACAAAAGGTATTGTCTAATAGAGGTACAAAATATTAGAATTGATTAACAATTGATAGGTTACTGTTTCAGTACGTTTCAGACGCATTCGCACCACGTCAATCTGGTCCTGTGGTAAGTTCTCGAAGAACTTGTGTTACGGCCTACGGAGTACGGGTTACCACTACCAGACAATGGAAATACATTAAATACTTTTTATACTATACTTATATAAAATTAAATACACAATATATGACCCAGGAATACAGAAAACTTTTTGCTCCCTGGCGGGATTCGAACCCGCGATCTTCGGCTTGAGCGCCACGCGCTAACCACTGAGCCAAAGAGGTCGTCAAAATGGTTTTAATGTTTAACATAAACCCTGTTACATTTGGGTTCTTGATTACTGTTACCTAGATGTGATTACATTTGAGTAATAAACCTTTATTTTATTGTAATGACTATAGTTATTGTAATTTCAAGATTGGGGAGAAAGGGCAAAACGTTCCTACCTGATACCGCAAAAATTTTAATTACAAATAAGTATAATTATAACACAGGTCAACATGATTTTTGAGTCTCAGTTCTGTACCCCTAATTCTGTTTACTTATGCCTAACTTAACACAGAAAAAACATTTATACCAAATAAAGTTTGCTTTTATAACTACCAGAACGAAATTTGAAATTGTATGGAGAAAACTTTACTTTTAATCTTAATTATATGTAAAAGAAAAACAACGCGGAATTTATTTATTTTTTCCAACTTTAATTATACAAGTCGACATAAATAAATCCAAAAATACAAATATTAATAGAGAAAACCTTAAAATTAAATAGTTGTGAAATTGGTTTTGTAAGAGCAAGAACTTTCTCGCATGGGTCCCCAAATGCAGTCAGTTACCCATCATCTTCTTGCTGTATTGTCCTTATTATTTTTGTTCAGAGTTCAGTTGATCTTGGTAAAAGAGTTTCTCTTGCGTTTCTTAATATTAACCCACTTGTCTTTAGATTTCTCTAGGTAAGCCAAAAGTAAGTATTTAGCATATGTACTATAATGCACATTTTTTAACCTTTCAAAGTCTTGGAGTGCAGAATGCTGTTAAGCAAAAAAGGCACAGCTGTTTATGCTGCATATGCTTCTCAGTGTTCATATCTCATAATAAACTTCTGATAATAAACTATTAAAAATACTGTGACTTAAATAATTCTGCTCAAAATAGATTTAAAAGTACTTTACGTAATTTTCACATTTTCACACTTTATCTACTATACAGGCTACATCAAATGCGTTAATTCTTTGAAATGAGTACGCACACAGATCTCACTCACAATCTCCCCTCATAGATCACTCCACTATTGCATCTTGAGTACAACTCAACAAAAAATGTACCGAAAAAAGTATATTTTCATTTTTCATTATATAAGGTAGAAAAGCAAACTTTACTAATCACAAATGAACTTTCTGCCTACTTTTCGATGCGTAAAATCAGAAAATATTCATTAAATAACAAACACAAAGAATAAAAGTAAAATTAAAAATTTTAAAAACCCCCCGACACAAAAAATAAACTCTAAAAAATAATAAATAATATTTTAAACCTATTATAATTATATTATCACATATAATATTAAGTAAGTTGAAATAATTTTATTTTCCAATCGTCGCCTCGTCGGTGGACCGCTAAAGTTTATAAAGTATTTTTACAACAACAGCTAATTAATTATTACGAATTACATTTAAGTAGGTATGAGAAAAATTTTTTCGGAGTAAATTCTTTTGTTCATTCTGCGACTACACGTGTTTTTTTCACATAGCGGTCCCCCGACGAGACGACGATTGGAAAATAAAATTATTTCAACTTACTTAATATTATATGTGATAATATAATTATAATAGGTTTAAAATATTATTTATTATTTTTTAGAGTTTATTTTTTGTGTCGGGGGGTTTTTAAAATTTTTAATTTTACTTTTATTTTATCCTTTTTAAAGTATTTTTTTTCATTATTATTTTTTACTTTCAACGTCATTAAAGTAACATGGTACCAAATTTCGAATCGATAGGACATGTGGACGATCCCTCATCAATTAATAAAGAAAAGATGATCTTCAAACGGCTAATCAGGTCATGGTTACCTTACCATGTTCTTTAAATATCGTTGAAACAACACGGTACCAAATTTCGAATCGATCGGACATAAGAAAGTTAGTCAGATCCCCTCATCAACTAGAAAAGAGCTGATCATCTTCAAACGGCTGATCTTCCCACCACCAATTTTCTCATCAAATGAAGCTACGAACACTGTCGATTAAGTCATCAATATTATCTTTCAGTGCGCTTTCATTTGAGACCTTACTCGAATATATTTGCACATTCGGATTTTCTTCCCCGCTTTCACCCCCCACAACTTTTAAACGGCTCAACCGATTTTCATCAAACATGTCTAAGAACACTCGCATGTAAGTCACCTTTAATATAAAAGAAACTAAATTGAAATCGCTTCATCCGTTCGGGAGCTATGATGCCACAGACAGACAGACAGACAGACAGACACACCCACAGACAGACAGACAGACAGACAGACAGACCGACAGACAGACAGACAGACAGACACGTCAAACTTATAACACCCCTCTTTTTGCGTCGGGGGTTAAAAAAAATGTTTTTGTTGACTTGTGTAATAGCTATAATACTATTATGTTAAATTAAGGCTGGGACTATAATACTGCCGTCCTAACGAAGAGTGCAGTAAGTCGAGTTTTTTGGATTAAGACCTTATATTATAGTATAATAAGGTCTTAATTCGATTTGCCCAAAAACTCGACTTACTGCACTCTTCGTTAGGACGGCAGAATATATTATGATCTAGAATCTGGAAGGCGCGCAGGAAAAAAGAATTTTGCGCTAATACAAATACAGTGGAAAATCGAACATACAAGTTTCGAGTCAAATGTCAATGTCATGATTCATGACAGTTCGACACTCGTCACTTCGACTTTGTACTTTATTTTACTAGCCCAGAATTCTATTTTCAGTGCTCTGAATTTTCTCCGGCGCGGGCGTTCAGGATTCCGGATCATATATGGTCCCAGCCTAAAGTAATTAAATTTTGGTTCGGATGGAGTAAGAAAAACGTCCATTTTGTATGACATTGGCCGACTTTTAGATCTAGACATGCGGTAGCGTGTCAAGCCAAGTTCAAGTAACAGAACTGGCGAACAGCATTGTGTGTAATATATCATCTTACGCCATTTGCCAATGTACTATCGAACAAGTTGCCGCTCGACCAGGTATGAGATGAAAATCGATTGACAACGCCGACAGACACATACTCACGTGTAATTACGTACTTCAACCACGTCTGCTGTCATTGCGGTCTCTTCCTTTGTGTTTAAATATTTTTAGGCATCCTCGGTCCTAGTGCAAACGAAAATGTTTAGAAACATGTCGAGCAGGAACTATGTCGATATTGTACCTACTAACTATTAAAGTAACATGATGAAAACAAACAAATAAACTATTTTTTACTTCCTATAGCCACTAACCGCAAATTACTAAGCTTAAAATGCTTCTGCATTAATAAAACAGGGACGGGGTATTGACAACCCTAATCGCAACTGTCAGTATCCCCTTTGTCATAGAACGAAATGTTTCAATGAGGCAACAATTGCTCGAACGAACATAAAAAAGAGATTTCATTTGCTATTGTTATTTTTACGGTCCATTTTCTACAGAATTGTTAATGCGGAAAGGTTTTATATTTGTATTAGGCGCGCCCCGAGCTCTTGAATACTTTATTGTACTAATTAACTTGGCTCTTGTGTTTTTCGTTCCTTTTCGGCGAAATATTTGTCTGTACTTCTATACTTATTACTTATTATTACAATAATCTATACTTCTATACTAATATGTATAATAAAGAGGAAAAGTTTGTTTGTTTGCATTGAATAGGCTCATTACTGCACCGATTCAGATGAAATTTGGCACAGATGTAGAGTAGACTACGGGAAAGGATATATGTTACTTTTTATCGCGGAAAAATGTACGGTTTCTGCGAAATTAAATTTTGCGCGCACGAAGTCGCGGGTAACATCTAGTAATATTACAAACAGGAAAGATTTGATTGTTTGTTTGTTTGCATTGAATAGGCTAACTACTGCATTAATTCAGATGAAATTTAGCACGAATACAGACTAGTCATTAGACCACGGGGAAGGATATAAGGAATAGGCAGTAGCCAAGAAGTATTCTTGTTCCGGCAAAATGTACTGTTCCCGAGGGATTTCCTTTGAGTCGCGAGAAACATTTAGTATAATTTAAAATGATCTGAGTATTTGAGGGTTTAGGCGGGACTATATGATCCGGAATCAGAGCACTGTAAATAGAACTCTGCGTTAATACAATAGAGTTGAAAATCGAAGTGTCGAGACTGGAGAGTAATATACGCTATTAAACAATTGGGGTTGGAGTTAAAAGTATGTATTTTTAATGCAACTATAAAATAATTTAACAAATACTGTGACAGGAGAATTTTATATATTAGATGGCATAATTTAATAGTTTCTTTTTTGACAGAAACCTTTATTTAAATAGAAATTAGTTTCATGACCAAATCACACTTATTTTCCTGTACTTTAACCCTCTTACTAATAAACGCTGTTTAAGCTTTGAATAGATATAGTGGTTTGTCTCCTTCTATCGAATTAAAAATGTCACTTGTGTGACGTGGACAAAACACTGTATAACTTTTATTTATAGTAAGGGGGTAATATTTTTACTACATCGTAAATTCATGTCCTGTTACCTACTTATGTCCGTTTAAAATAATTACAAAACCACTTACAATAATTTGTATAACAAGGTGCGTCCTAATTTTTTAGCAGTGTACGCCAATGTAGGTACACGTTTAACATTTTTCGACTCTTTCTTATTTATTTTTGCGTTTAAATAATTTACAACATTCTTACAAATTGTAACTTACACAACATGCACCACCCAAATTGCTAATTATAATTACAAAGTCATACATTTTATACAAAAAATTACCATATGCTATTTTAATTTTATGAATAATCATTATTCACATTCACAAGTCACAACTCAGAAGAAAATTACACATGCTCCTCATACCTCGTTAGCTATGAGCTCCTATTACTTTTGACTGACTTTGATTATGAAGATAAATTTCTAAAGGATATTTAAAATTTTAAACTATTGAGATTTTTGGAGCGTGCATTCATTAAAACTTTAACTGACTATAATAAACTGGCCTTGGAAATGTATACGTACCTACTTGTATGTTCATTTAAAATTATAATTCGCTCGCATAAGTTATGTTTTCAGTTCAATTCAAAAGAAATTACCTAGTCCAATTAAGGGTAATAAAATGGGGCAATTTTTAAATTAAACACAGCCATTTAAATCTCATAAAGCTTCGCAAATGTCTGTCTATTCTGGGCTATCTTTAGCGCTTATTATGTTCGCCTTCTATTTGAATTTCCCTTTTGAATTTTTACAAAGGCGCTTCTTTTATATTAAAAAATTAAATTTAAACATTTCTCTCGGAATCTTATACAATCATTTTAATATTAACCTACAAAAGCTTATTAAGTTGTTGAGATGTAAGTAGAGTAAAGAAACTTTTATTCTTTTGAGGGTTGAAAACTATAAACGACTTCGTTTTATACTAACTACTAACTTTTGTACGTTTATAATAGTTTTGCCAAGATTGAGCTCCGTGGTCTAGTGGGTTCGCCCTCGAGAGAGTGCAGGTTCGAATCCCAGGTTGTGGCGTGTACCAATGAGACTTTTTCAGATCTCAAGTACATTATACGGACTCTCTAACGGTGAAGGAAAACATCGTGAGGAAACCCGCACATAGTTCGCTCCAGACGTATTGACCAGTCATTCCTCTGGACTAGGTTAACTATGTTGTGAGAATGCCGTATGTGCTTGGGCAACCATACGACATTTAAAAACCGACTGTCCCAGGCACTACAGTATTTCAAGAGTGGTTACTTCGCTCGGAAATACTGTATAAATCATCCATTAACGGATGAAAAGGCCTAAGTTTTTTGCCAAGATTAGAATTAAGACTGAAATAACATACATATGGCCATATACTGAAACGCTAATCAAAATTAAGAGCCCTTTCACTTTTTTTTTTGATTCACAGGCTGTCCCTCTCTCTGCTAGGCGAAATTACAAGGACAGCATGTGACTTGAGCGTCATTTAATTTAAGTATCGTTTCATTATTCGTCATCTCATAATTTAAGTTCAAAATTGAACTCTACATTTTTATAGACTATTTTCATCATAGATCAAATGAAATTGATATATGATCAAATGAAAATAGGAATGAAAGATTGAATTATTTATTGAATTCGTATTAAATATAAATATTATTCAACAACGAACATAAACGCGAAAGTTTGAATTCAACGACGCGAAGCATTTAAAACTACAATTGATTAATTAATTATACACGATTTTCATCTTTTGACTTAAATTTTAATTGAAACTTGAATTTCGTTACGGTTATTTCCGTTTTAATTACCAGGGCCAACGGAGGTGGAAGGAGGTTTTATTTTTAATTAATATTGTACGAGTCTGTAGCGACTAGCAAGGGTGCGATTGTTTTCAGTTTTATGATAGCTTTCAACTCGTTTACCCGAGAATTAATTTGGAAATAAATAGTTGCTATTAGCTTTATACTCGCTCGTTAAGGAAGTTGTCTGCAATTTATTTTAATTGCCTCTTAAAATTATTTAATGAGCCCAGATATAGCTACCGATGCGAAACTTTCCTTATGTTATTCTCTAACAAGCTTAAGATAAGTGACATTTTTAGACTCTTTCTTGAATCTGTGATGTACTGATGACTGATTCAAGAAAGAGCCTCAAAAAAACATACATCTGTTACGTCAATCTGACAATAGGAATAGGACCCCTATAGGACCCCCTGCTGCTAATTCGTCGGGTAGTTTTTAATTTAGTTTGTGCTGATGCGAGATAATATTGAGCTGTCGTTAGGGATCAAGTTTGCGTGGCGGAGCTCGGTCGTTATTGCCGTATTAAACCCGAGATAAATATCTTCGCAGCTTATCTGATCCCCTGATACTTTTAGCGTGAAGTAAAGTTTTTTTGATCATTATTTTTTTACTTTGTTATTAAAGAATATTGCTAAATAAAAAAAAAACAATTTGCAATAACTACCTAGTGCTTTGAAGAATAATATTACAATTTTACAAAGTAATTTTTGTAAACCGCACATGAAAAAAAAAAAAAACTAAAATTCGTAAATTACATCATGCACAATTAAAATGCATGTTTGCATAATATAAAGTTTTATTTAAATTTGACCGGTACCTTCGTTAATTTTATTTTAACAGAAATTATATTTTATACATTTTTTATTTTATACGTTTTCTAAAAGTATCAGCAGGGTTTCAAAAATTATCAGAATTTTAAAATACAGAAATGAAAGCGGCAGAAATAAACGAATATTGAAACAGTTTGCCGTCAAATCGAATTGTACTAAGTTAATTAGTTAGGGAGTGTCAGCTTTGAAGAGGGTTCGGGGTACGTGGACGCTTGTGAGCGACGCGCCAAATAAGCGATAACGTCACATTAAGCGGATTTTAACCAAATTGACCTATAATTTAAGCAAGAATTTTATAGACTATGTACCTATTATACTACATAACGTATGTAATGAATTTATTAGTTGCAAATGTTGCATGATTTTATTTTAAGCACATTATATTAATATTTATTTTATGTATTTTATAGACTCCTTTTATTAATGACTTATTTAAATTTGCTATAAAAATAATTGAATAAGTAATTAAGTAGGTTGTTATTTTATTTTGTTTTTAAAAGTTCATCATATCTGGGGGCACGGTAGTGCCCCCGCCAATACGAGCCAAGCGAAGCGCAAGGGCACTAGCACTACCAAACCACCTTTTCTCGACATCATATTTTGTTTTCATTATAAACGTCCATTATTTTTTTATTTTTTTGAAGTAATTTTTTATTATATTTATTACTTACCAGGAGCTTATAAATATGTAGCGGTCAATAAAAATAAGTAGCGCCCGCGGTGAACACGTACGAGCTGCGGGCACTGTCATTATTTCAATTATATCGCTCCTAGAAGGTGATTTTTTATTACTATTTTACTCACTTGTTTACCATTTACATGTTATTACTTTAATATTATTGTGAATACGATATATCTGCTTAGCATAAAATGTATTGACGTATTTCTCGTACTTCTCAAGTATTTATTTAGAAACAAACACAAAGGCTGGTTAAACCCTAATCAAAAAATTAATAATATAGTAATGTATTAGCAAATCCTTTACCGGCCCGTTTTAATAAACTATCTACCAATAACTATTTGTTAAAAACGTCAAATCGCCGACAAAAAAAAAAATTGGTGAAACGGGCCGTAAGAGTACTTATGCTTTCTAATAAGTAATAATATAAATTGTTTTAAACACTTACGGATTTTGTCGCGGTGCACTTTTCTTTTACCCGACGTTTCGGCTACTTTCCAGCAGCCGTGGTCACGGGAGGACAAACAATGAACAATATTCGCGTAAACATAAGAAATCAATAATATAAATTTTAATTATAGTCACAGATCTTTCCAAATTCCAATATTTCCAACTAAAGAGAGCAGTAAAACTTAAAAGGAATAAACAGTCCAAAATCTTCCTGAAAATGGCTGCCATTTGCCACATGGCACGAATTTAAAATACGATTTTTTTTTTTATTAAATATGGGGGCAAACGAGCAAACGGGTCATCTGATGGAAAGCAACTTCCGTCGCCCATGGACACTCGCAGCATCAGAAGTAGATATGAGCGCCGCGCCGGCGCGCCGCCGCCGCCGCCGATTTTGCCGCGCCGCCGCCGCCGCGAAAATACATCGGCGCGCCGAGTGAGCGAGATGGATAGTCATAATGTGTAATTTCAGTCAGTGACTATGAGCATTCATATATTATATTATTACTTACACTGTACATTATATTACTCTTTATAAGCCTTACTTCTTTTATGCTTTAAATGAGGAGACGAACGAGGATATCCACATAAGTGACACCTATCGCATCAAAACAGTTCTCCATCAAAGACAACGTGCTTACTAGAAAGGCAGATCTATTGATTGATTGAGAATATCGAGTTAGTAGATCGCATTGATAAAGTCATTGAGGATAAGAAGTTTGCGCTACGCGCCTTCCTAGATATTGAAAGCGCGTTCGGCAAAAACTCCACCTGATCTATTACCCTGATAGCCTGGTTCAAGATGCAATTACTATACAGTGGTTTAAAGCTACGATAAACAACAGAGTAGCGTCCTTAACTATCATGGGCTTGACGCTCAGGAGCAGGTTGACCCAAGGATGCCTACAGGGAGAGGTGAGGTACTGTCGCCGCTGGAGTGGTTCCTGGTAGTGAATGAGTTGCTAAAAGAACTGAACAATAAAAGGTTCTATGCTTAAGGATACGCTGACGACGTAATAATAATAATAGCTCCCCAGATTTCGGTGTCGGTGGTTGGTTTCATTGAAACCAGGACAGCAGTAATTCTTATAGTGTCTAAATATGTGCGCACTGCGCAGTACACGAGCACAGAAGCACTCTCTCTTCCTTTACTCTCGTAATCCAGTGGGATGGATAACTGGCACGACTGGCGAGAGATCAGGCGCTGGTTCAACTTTTTACTTGCCCATCCGATGTATGGATCACCTTTCCTGTCAGACAATCAAGTGATCAGCCTGCAATGTCCGAACTTGAAAACAACTTTTTTTTGTTGTTCCAATGCGGGAATCAAACCCACAACGTCGAGATCCAAGCTCTAATCCAACCTAGTGGTATCGCGTGATGCGCATTTTCTTACCACTAGTATTAGTGGTAAGCGAATGCGCATCAGTAGTCGCTGGTCTAATGCTATCAGGTGCAAAATTGGTGCAAAATGGTCAAGCTAACTGTCAACGCTAAAAATACAGTCTTGATACCTAACACCAATAAGAGGAAGTTGAAGGGACTAAAACCTCCAACACTCTTCGGGAAAACTACCAAGTCCGCAAGCGAGGTCAAATATCTTGGAGTGATCCTAGATATTATGGGACTTACTTTAAATAAGCACATCAATCACATTATGAAAAAGGCTAGATGTGCTCTGTGATCCTTTTTTTTTTTTTGATCTCGCAGAGGAAATGTTGTTACGCCCTTCCCAGGTTGGGAGACACGGGGAATATGGGACTCCCGACGCGACTCACCGGTTTACCAAGTAAAACTGAACCTGCGGATTGCCCTTAGCCGCTTTAAGGAGAGTGTCCGTGTGAGTTTCTCCTGGAGCCCCGTTAGGAGATTGGAAGTTAGCAAAGTGACGCCTCCGTACTCCTGTCCTACGGCGGTGGAGCGGAATAGAGGATGAATCTATCTCTCTGTCCCGCTCCGCGGCCTCTTTCTGCGAAATGACGGCTCCGCAGAAAGAGACCGCCGCTTGCCAGGCCTAATCGCTCTCGAGCATGCAGCGAACCACACTCGAGAGCGAGAGGTCCCGCCCAAGCACTGCCACGAGATCGTGGCGCTGCACGGCCCATCGGTCGCACACCTAAGTGGTACTGGGACGTGTCCTCCGCAGCGTCATTGGTAGTAGGCTGGCGTAGGGTTCCCTCTTGGTACGCACCTTACACAGGTATGCACCGAAGCATCCGTGCCTGGTAAGCACCTGTGTAAGGCGGAAGGTAAGGGGTTTCCGTTTGGGGCGAATCCACGCCCTAAGGACTGGATGCAGTGCCGTGGCCGTACGGCGACTGCTCCAGGACATCACCCCACCTCCTCAGCAACAACTTCTCTCCTGACCTTTGGAACCGCCTTAGCTCCTCCCACGAGGGGACCTCGCCACGTGACCTCCCCTTTGACGCGAGGAGGTTCGTCTCGGCAAGGATCCTTGCCGTGAGCTCCCACGGAGGTTCCCCCGCCAGGGCAGTAGCTGCCACCCAGGAGACTGTACGGTAGCCCCTCATTACCCTCACTGCTATGACCCGCTGCGCTCTTCGCAGCTGGGCCTTGTTGCGAGCAGTGAGGGAATCCGCCCAGATGGGGGCACCGTACAGAGCTACACTCCGACAGACTCCGGATTATAGCCGCCTGCAGGCCTCGCTGGGCTATCATATATTCGAAAGGAGTCGGCCCAGCGCTGACGCCACCCTCATATTGTTCAATCACTAGAGAGCCTACGCAGTCAGTTATATAAATTGCTTCGACGTCAGTTCTTGAAAATGTGAACGTATATAAAACGAAAATATAAAAAAAGTACAGTGATTATGCTCTTTGAAATCAAAGCACTGTTAACTGCCAATTCTAAAGTAGTTCCTACTTTGAAATTGTACTATTACGTTGTCTTTTTCATCACTACAAAAAATTCCATAAATTGTATTGTATTGTAATTGTATGTTACCCAATAAATAAAGTAAACCACACTTTTTTTACTACCAAGTACAAACTTCAACCTTTTCAAGGTCACGCCGCCGACGCCGCCGCCGCCGACCCAAAAAAGCCGGCGCGCCGCCGCCGACCTAACACCCATCGGCGCTCATATCTAATCAGAAGAGCTGCAAGTGCGTTGCCGGCCTTTTAAGAGGGAATAGGGTAATAGGGGAGGGTAGGGAAGGGAATAGGGTAGGGGATTGGGCCTCCGGTAAACTCACTCACTCGGCGAAACACAGCGCAAACGCTGTTTCACGCCGGTTTTCTGTGAGCCCGTGGTATTCGTGCCGAAGCATGGCTCTACCACGTCTAAAATATGAACAGTGAGCACCGAAATCTCTCCATATTATTTCGATGTAACACGTGCCGATGTGCGGTGGTATTGTTGGCTGTTAGTTTTACACTTAGTTGTCTCTACTCAGCTCTCTAGAGTCTAGTGACTATCCGTTGCCAAAAACATCTCGTTTCGTTGCGGTCCACGGATTATGAATTATGTATATGTCACCGTAAAATTGTTAAAAAACGTTAGATTGTAATAAAACTAGTGTAAAATGTTTATAGACTTCCGTCGCGAATATGCTGCCTATAATTTAACACTTATTTTTCGATAGATTATAAATATATAGTTTTTAATCTTTCGACATATTTTTACAATCTCGTTAGTTATTTTACAATCTAACGGTTTTTACAATTTTACGGTGACATATACGAATTACGAGGACCTAGAGTTTCGCGCCATTATGTACCTAGGTATAATAATAACTGCCACACCAATTTCGGTGATGGTGGCCGGTTTTATTGAAACCAGGAGTAATTTTATAGTGCCCAAGTGTGTGTGCACTGTGCAGTACACAAGAGCTTCTCTTATTTTTAATCTCATAAGTCATAATCCAATGGGACGGATAACCGACACGACTGGCGAGAGATTAGGCGCAGGTCCGTCTTTTTACATGCCCATCTGACGCATGGATCATCTTTCTTGTCAGACAATCAAATGATCCGCCTGTTGTCCTAACTGTTAACCAAACTTTGAAACAACATTTTTGTTGTTCCAAATGCGGGAATCAAACCCACAACCTCCGAGTCGAGAGCCAGTCTCTAACCACTAGACCACGGAGGCTGTTAATTATGTAGATTGTAGGTATAAAGAATTATAGATAAAGGTAAAATGGTTTAGCTTTGAATACGATTTAGTTTTGAATACAAAGATCTCGAAACGTTCGTACAGCTAACAGCGTACTGAAACGCGATCATTAAAGAGCCATCGGCCGCAGTCTTTGTTCCCGTCTTCCTCGAATTGATTAACTGCTCATTGTCTTTTGACACCGATCTTATTTGCGATCGTTCGAGTTTTATTGAAACGTTAATGCTTTTTTTTTTCGCCCCTTCGAAAGCGGCAGCTGCGACCCCAGCGTCTGCGAGCCTGGTAACAATGGCGCTCATAATAGCGACATGGCGTGTCCGAAATGTAGCTAACTGTACCCGAACACGGTACCGGTATTGTCTATTCACCGAGGTGGGCGTAAGGCGATTGTGCATTTGTCATTCGTTTAACAATGTTACCGCGTGGGCTGGCTAATCGATAATTTACTATCGCTAAGATAACCGAGGAATTACAGCGAATTCTCCGAACACAGCTATTCCCAGCGTCAATAAAGTCTTATAACGTTTAAGATTGATTTAATTATAAATGTTTAATGGGTTTGCAAAGTAGCCAGGTGGTGCCAAAAGTATTATTGCAATAGCTATGTTGGCAAACGTTCGCTCGATCATCATTTATTATGTCTCGGAATCTCGCGGGAATTATTGGACGATATTAATCTCCGAGAAAAAATATAATAATGTATAGTATCATAAAAAGCGTTCGCTCACTCGTAAAAGGGGATATTATCTCGTTGTATTCAGCTGTCAAATCGCCCGAGTATTAACATTTACTCGACTAGTCTAGACGATACGCTTTATAAATTGTTTGAATAGCAGCTGCCTAGACCTGGCTCCATTTAGTATGTTAATGTGACACTTAATTTATTCAACTGTTGATGTCCAAAATTAACATTTTAATCTTTTATAAATTATGAGGAGCAATATTGTACATTTGCACGACGTTGCAAATGATATTATCACGATTTCAATGGATAGTGGATATGGGTATTGGGTATGTTCATAATTTGCTCCGCCATTACCCGCGTGCGGAAGCGAGAGATAACATTATCCCTATTCGCTATCCCGCTCTCGTATTGGTACTGAATGTAAATGGCATCATTTGGTTATGTAATAGCAAAAGCTTTTTGTATTTACTATTCTGGCATTATTGTGTAGAGAAGTCAAAAGCCATTGTTGGAGTTGGAAGAGAAAAAACTGATTGTAGTATTTGTAGTCTAGCTAAACTCTTGCCAGTTACCAACCACCTCTTGAATCTTGATAAGCCATATAAGCCATATATCTTCTTATATCTCTTATCTTCTATACATGTAGAGTATTAACTCATCCTATCATCCTATAGAATAAAGATCCTTTAGAATTTTTGTGGTCACTTGTGTCTTGTGAGTTATCTTAGAAACGTGGGAAGAGCTAAGCTTCGGGACGAATGGGCCCTATAGGATAAATATCACGGTCTCTCAGAAATCTGGGGTGAGGTTAGCAGAGCCCCAAGGAGGATTTGGAATTTTAAGGAACGTAGGTGCAAAACACCAGAGGAGTTTGACCTTACAAGACGTAATAACTAATAACTTCTCTGGCGTTGCGAGTGTCCACGGGTGACAGTAATTGTTTACCTTCAGGCGATCCGTCTGTCCGTTTTCTAGTTCCATTTTATTAAAAAAGACTCTTGATATGGTTTACTAATAAGAAGCAGAATATAAAGATCCGTTATTTTTGTCACTTGTACTCGTATAGATATAGCTGACATGTGAGTTATGACTTATGCATCTTAGAAAGCGTAGTGAGTGACATAAGATTTGCTGTGTGCGCAAAGAATGAAACATAACGCCATTTTACCAAGGCCTCTGGGGAAAAATTGCTCTGAAGTATGAGCCTGAGACTCGTAGAAGTTTCCCAACTAATATTAGTTTTCTCATCTTTCCAGGAAACTGCAGAAGTATGCGTCGGCACATCTGTGGGAACGATCACCGAGCCAGACTGCTTGGGACCATGCGAGCCTGGTACCTCGGTCACGCTGGAGGGCATCGTGTGGCACGAAACGGAAGGTGGTGAGTTGTTACTAGCGCACGCAATGCACCGTAGCGCCATTTTACACAGCACGCTTATGCACGCTTTGCTATCATTTTATTTGCAACGCGATCCATTCCATTCTTTTTTTTAATGCTCGATACGTTGAAATAACTCAAGCGGAAAGAATCGAATATGAATTTATTCATTATTGTCTAATATGAAATACAATCATCAAAATTCTTTTACCATTAGTTGTGCTATATTTTCAGTTCGAATATTATCGTGATTCGTGACTAACGTCATTGACAACTTACAACATACCAAAATAAAGCAGAAGATGCTTTTATGATCACGTGATCATGCTCGCAAATCTGAAATCGCATACGCATACAGGACATATAATGCGTTTCAAATGAGAATAGGAATGTCAATGACTTTTTTCTGTCAAATATCAATGAAAAGTGCGATATGCAGAAAAACTTATGTGCATATGAATATTAATAGTCTTGCATCGAATTTAAATAAAAACGTTAAATAGTAATAAATTATCTAAAGATAAATTTAAGTAGTCTAAATTGGAAACAATATGGCGCCGACTCGATCCTATTCTCATTTGAATCGCACTATACTCACTCTTTTTATTTTGACAATCAATTTGTATCAAAATATATTTGGATATTAATTATATCGAAGTACAGAAGTTCAGTGTCGAGGACGTTGTTAACAAGATTAAAACAATAATTAATTCTGATAATAATTTATTAAAATGACTGACACTTTAATCGGATCGGGCGGTTCGTCCGCCGCAAAAGGGTTTCGAGTACCAGGCATTCACAAGTTATAAATAAATTGGATCGAAAATCATGCGGTATTCATATTGTGTTTCCATACGCGAGCTGTAAGTATTCCATATTAAATTGTGGTTCTCTATTGTGGAATACATAAATTATAACATAATATAAATATTTAGTATTCATCAAAGATTTCAAAACTCAAGTTAGGCAATGACGTAGGTATATTTGACAGAAAAAATCTTCAGCCCTCTTGTTTTCACAATAGTATTTCAAATGTCAAAATGGCCTCAAACATCTCAAAAGTGGGGCTATTCAACTGGAGACACTTCTTGCTTTAACATGCGCCTATAATATGTACGTCTATGCTCTATGGTATTCAATATTCATATTTTATTTAAATTATTTGTTTTTGGAGATGACGATTACTCTAGTACAGCCCGGAGGCCCAATCCCCTACCCTATTCCCTTCCCTACCCTCCCCTATTACCCTATTCCCTCTTAAAAGGCCGGCACTTGCAGCTCTTCTGATGCTGCGAGTGTCCATGGGCGACGGAAGTTGCTTTCCATCAGGTGACCCGTTTGCTCGTTTGCCCCCTTATTTCATAAAAAAAAAAAAGCTACTGCACGCAGATCTTCTAAATCTTCTAAACTAGTAAAGGCTAACGGCCCGTTTCAATAATAGATAGGTTATAACTATTTGTTCAAAACGTCAAATTTGCATCGCAAATAACCGGAAAATGATTGAATGACGACGTTTTTAACAAATAAATAGTTAGTTATTGGCCCGTTTGATTAACCTATCTAAAGTTATTGAAACGGGCTGTTTAAAAGATAGTAGAGAACCGCATCAAAATGTGTCTATGCGTTTAGGAGCTATGATGCCAGAGACACAAATAAACACAGACACGTGAAACTTCATCACCCTTTTTTCCGTCGAGGTTTACAGTAGAACAGCCACTGATCTATTGGGGGCAACTGGGGGCACTTGCCCCGGGCGGCAGTTTCATGGGGGCGCCAAATCGGCCAACACCTTGAGACAAGAATTCGAAATATCGAACAAATATCAAATATGAAGCCTCTTTTCCTACAATCTTATAGGATTTTATCAAGTAATCGAATAAAAAAATATATATTATGTTTGAAAAACAAACTTTTCTGCTTCCATATGCTCAGTTAGTTTTTGAACACAGTCATAGTAAGTGATTTATGAACGCATCTTAACAGATCAAGTAAATTTCTTTTTGAAGGCATGCGTAGTGTGCGTGATCTTTCTGCCAGGGGAATTCCCGTCACATCGATACGAATTACGAGCCGAGCCGAACAAATTCAAACAGTCAAAGTTGAACTTTGGGGGGGGGGGGGCGCCATATCAAGTTTTTGCCCCGGTTCGAAAAAGTCGTAGATCCGCCACTGCTGACTTTACAGTAAAGAACAGCAATATTTCCTTTCATAATTTAATCTTGTAAGTTGTTACTTGTTACCAATTAATTTTCAGTTAAAATATTGAACTGTCAGGTTTGTACTAACTGCTAATGTATTGCAAACGGCCACGGGTTAATGTATTATAGATCGGTTCTGTTACCGCGTTCTAAATTTAAACTTCGCTTGGGGCTTTTCGCAACTCATTAAGTGGTTTTATTATGGAATAGTATAAAATATAAGAAGGAATTAAAAAAAACGGATTAAACACTTTTGAGTTTTGACCTATGCTTCCCGCTGGCAATATTATAATAATTTCCCGCTGGCAATATTTTAATAAAGTTTTCTGGGATCCTATACAATAGGATCCCAGAAAACGTTCAAAACCTTTCTATCAATAAATTTAAAAAAGTAGTCAAAGAACGTTTGTGTGCTAAAGCTTATTATAAAGTAAATAATTTTGTTAACGATTGCACACCTTGGGAATAAGATGCAACCCTGCAAGGCTGTCTCTATGTACTTGTGTACTGACTTTTGTTATATTTAACATAGATTTAAGTTTACAATGTAAAATATATATATTTCTTTTAAAAGAACAATTTTCCATCTTTTTGCTAAAAGATGGGCCCGTGCGAGTTTCTTACGCCGGTTCTTCTCGGCGGGTTAGGGTTGAACCGGTGGTAGCCTTTTTTGTTGACTTTCCGAAAATAGCTTTTTAAGTTTTATTTGGAAATAAAAATTTTCATTTTCATTTTCATTTTCAATCAGTTTAGCCATATAAATGGGATCATATAAAAATTAAGGTGGAGAAGCTTTAAGGGGCAAATAGCCCCTAAAGCTTAAAAATCGCTCAGTTTGAGTCGGAACTACTCCGAAAAATGGGAATAAAAAAATTCAAAAAAATATACATTTCACACTTCAATCCTTCATCTTTAATATCATCGTTAATTTTTTTAATAAGACGAAGATTAATATTAAATAAATTAAAATTAAAAAGCCCTGTTTTCAGATTTCTTTTTCTATCTACTTACTACCTACTACGGCTATAAAGATGGTTCTTTTACGAAAATGTGAAGAATATATTTATCTAACATTTCATCGTTGGATTTTTCGAAATACCGTTTTGTTTTCAAAATATACGTAAATAACTATTATTTTGTGAAAATATTTGTAAGCGGTGCGTGCGCGGGCGCGCGGGACAGTGAGCCGCTGACTTTCGTACGAGGAGGTTGTGTCACTCTCCGCGGTGCCGCTATTTCGCAATCGTTTATTTTACTCTTGAAATAATAGGGAACAACATGCCATAAAAAATAAATTATGAAAACCTTAGCGAGCACTCTGCCTGCGATAGAATGAATATGTTCGATCGTTGAATGTACTTTTTTGTTCCTTCAACTTCTTACTTGAAATTTTAATAATATATTAATATAATATTATATAGTATATATTATAGTATAATATTTTATTATATAATATGTACTTGTAAATTTCACAGAAAGTGTATAGTTCTATTTCTATGACGACCTCTGTGGCTCAGTTGGTTGAGCGTGTCGTTGCTCAAGCCGGGGGTCGCGGGTTCAAAGCCCGCCGACGGAACAAAAAGTTTTCTGTGTTCCTGGGTCATGGATGTGTATTAAATATATGTATAATATAATAAAAATCTTAATTATGTGTATAGTATAAAAGTATTAAATATACTTCCGTTATCTGGTACCCGTAACACAAGTTCTTCGAGAACTTACCACGGGATCAGATTGACGTGGTGTGAAGCGTCCATAGATATATTATATTATTTCTGTTTTAATTGTCTATTTAGTATATCAACGTTTTGAGGTATATAGTACATATACTATATACCTCAAAGCGTATAGGCATTTTTACCTCATAAGGTAAAAATGCCTAAGCGACATTTATTTATTTATTTAACACACATACAACTACTATTACAGACAAAATCTAATTCGATAGCGTATGAAAGCAAATTCATATTTTATATAATACATATTATGATATTTCCCGTTTAAATAATAATAATTGATAAAAATAATAATTAAAGAAAGACACATATGACGCATAAATTTAGTAAACTTAATAGAACAGTGATTTAAAGTTAAAATTTTTAGAAAAAAAAATCATTAAAAATCACAAAATAGTTGGATTAAGATGGTTTTAACATACATCTATATATCAATAAGATACGTGTATCTTATTCTTATAGCAATTTTTGATATTAAAACGAATCATATAGCTTTCGAATTACAGGCAGTTTATGTCGCTTAGGTAAAAAAGTCCTAATTCGAAAAATAGTTAAAATTATCTAAGCTATCAACGAAAGTTATGTAATAGCAAGTAAAATTGCCTAAATTGTATTTCAAAGGTTTTCAGCAACATGTAAAAATAGATAAGCTATAACTACATTTTCTGTAATAACAGGTAAAAATAACTAATTCCAAACACTTTAAAAAAATTATAGTAGTATTCATCTAAATGGCCTAAGAGTTTATAAAATAAAACAAGATAAGTTACATAAATGTTGCTTACATTAAGAATTTTCTACGGCTAAAGTTATCTTACTAAATTTATTATTCAATGACATTGTAAATTTTTGCTCCTAACTGACAATATTCTCCTTCTTCTTGTTTATATAAATTAATTGCAGTTTCCTTGTCTGACTAAAACAAGCTAAAACATTAGCTAATTTTGATCTTGAAATAATAAAAAATATAGAAGTAAAAACTCAAGGCCTAGGATTTCAGCCCATTGCTTTATACTTAACCTGCGGCCCCATTCCTTGAGTTCTCTCTTGGTAGTGCTGTGAGATATTCCACATACCGATTCTGGGCATGACACCGTGACACAATTGGCCCAAAGCCTACCCAGCTCATCCGCGGTTTTGTTGCCGGAGATATTGCCGTTGCCTACAACCCATACCAGACTGATGCTGTTGTCTCGTCCTAGCATGTTTAGCGTTTGAACACAAGCCATAACTAATTTAGATGAAAGAAGGGGCAAAAAGTCCCCATCCTTGTAGCACTATAAGACATATATCAAATGAAAGGGCTTAAAAAAAGTGTCATTGTTTTGTATTGTATGACGAAAATCCTCTAAACCATGGGAGAAAAAAGTAAATGAGGGTTAAAGGTTAAAAAAGTTTAAAAAAAACATTCTGTATTATTGCACCGTTTCATAGTGTTGTTACTATGGAACAATTTTTGGAAAGTAATGGTATACACTCAACTTCAGAAAAGTGTTATATTTAGATAAACTGCCTCATATTTTGAGGAAATATATGGAATGATAATAAATTACAAAAAATAAGCTCTTTCCTCAATTTTTTCGCACATAATTACCTTCTGTAAATTGTTTCTTACTTGCAACGCTATCGAATGGTCCAATAATACAAAATGTATTTTTTTCCTAATTTGCGGGTTCGAATCCTGGCCTGGAAAAGTGGTTTATATGAAATCAAATAATTCAGATAAAACAATTACATTAAAATACATATAATAGGCTACACGACTGATTTTTTTTATTGCATAAATGAATAGTACTCTTAAATATGAGTAACTTCTCAGAAGAAACCGTATATCAAAAGTCAATATTTTTAAAGGTACAGCGATTTGTTTACTAAATTTCGCAAGTCCCGTGAAAACGCTCCATACTAAAGTCGTACGTAGATATGACGTCACGTCCATGTTAAAGTGTATGAAGTATATGGCCGCGGGAACATATTTGTAAATATCTCCGATATTTGTGCGTTTAAGTTCATACATGTAATAATAAAAGTTTTTGTATATGATGTAAGTAAACTAATGATGTAGGTTTTGTTTACTAATTTAGCAAAAAAATAATTAATTTTTTTGTACTTTTTAGATGTCTCTAATTACTAAACTATAAATAAAATTTAAAATTTTTTACATTTACGAAGTAGTAATGCCTCAAATTTTCTGAGTACATTAATGAAACTAAATATTTTAGATGTAGTCGTGTAGCCTATTAAATAGCAAAAATATTTTTAAAATGATTAGGTACAGAAAAAAAGTAAAAAAGATATAGTACATGGTGAATTATTCTTCTGGGCGTTGTAAGAGAAGTCAAAAATAATTAGCAATAGTAATTTAGCCCTACGGAATATTGAGTCCGACTTGATGAAAACTTAAACTGCATCATTTTTGATAACTCAATTTTCCTAGACAGGATTCGAACCCATAGATTATGAAAAAAAAAATACATCCTGTTATTGTTCTGACAGACTGCGCTGAAAGCATTGACAGTAGCAGAAATATCATCTAAATTATCCTAATCTTCTCTATAAGATTAGGATGTTTTATGGACAAGGACAATCTGTAGGCTCTGTAGTGAACAACTCATCACAGCCTCAAACATGGTTGTAAATTGTCCTAAACAAATATATAGGCAAGCCTGTAGGTGGCATGCCCCCGTAGAAGGTCCGTCCACCCGGTTGTCTTTCCTGGATCCGTCCGTGTACCAGACTATGTCATTGGAGTGAACATTGATTCCTATCCTCTACTCTCTCTAGACGATAGGAAAACCTGGTGTTGTTTTGAGAAGCTATGCACCTTGATCATATCGTCTGATGGCATGGCCATGATAGGTGTCTTAAGAAGAGACTATTGCATCTGTCCATGAAGGGTGGAAGTCTATTTGACGTCCTGGCCCTGAAAAACGCTACTACCGCCATACATTTGTCATTAAAAATGTACGGTGGTAGCAGCTTTTGATGTAACAAAAGAGATGAACAATATTTGTTATATTCTGATAAATTTTTATAAACATCAACTTGGCAAAATCGCTTTAAAATTTTATCATAGTAACATATTTTGTCGGTAGCGTTAATTCGTTAATCGTTGAAGTTAATTCTTAACCCCAGTTATCGTAATTTTTCCAAGGAATCCACGGAAAACTTTTTATTCTCTTATGGATTCGAACCCGCGCCCTCTGGCTTGAGCACTAAAGCGCTAACCACTGAGCCACAGATATCTTCATCTAAACTGATTCAATTTAAGTCTCTATAACTCCCGAATTTATGAAGTTTTTTGGACCGTTATAGTTTCGTTCAAAGTTTATTACATGGACTACCATCATGAATTTTCCACATTTTTAGAGCCAGCCTTGTTGGCTTTTAGAGGGGGGACGCCGTATTTTAACAAGAAATGCGCTTAAAAGTGGAATATCGCGCAAACGGATACGTACCTACATCTAAATATAATCTCAGAAACCTCTCAATGTTCTTAAAATGTCTATGTACCTAATTATATCTCCCCTTTTCGTGTAGGTGTAACCAAAAATTATCTTCATTTATTTTAGCACTATGTCGACGTGATAAATAAACTTATCCGTTCAAAGTTTCATATTTCAAGCACCACCGTTTGGATGGATAGACGGACGGGCGGACGGTCGGTCGAACGGAAGGTCATGACGAAACTATAAGGATTCCGAGACATGAACTACGGAACCTTAAAAAAGGAATAATAATGAAACCACACCGATTTCAGTGACTGTTGCCAATTTAATTGAAAATAGACCAGCTATAGGAGCTATTTTATTATGTCCAAGTATGTGTGCAAAGTTTACTCCCATAACCTAGTATATTGATATTTTCTACTACTGACAGGACTAACTAGCGAAACATTAGGCGCATAAATATAGAAATATATTTAGCAATGTTTGCGTTCATTTATGTTCCCACACACTGTAAATTTAATACTTTTAGTTACATTTTGTCCGTTTTATAAACACTCAGATCATTTAGCTATTAATTCTTGTCTATAAATTCATATGTATTGGAATTTATTGATACTCAAGCGACATTTTTGATTTCGTATTATACCTTAGCGACGTAAGATAATATTTTGGGTACAGGAAAAAATTACATTCTTTTTCGTCATTCTTAAACATTTCAATGAAAAAAAGGGATCCCCTTTTTCGCATAATTTTATTTGTCATAATTTCATTTAGCATACCTCTCTTGGCATAATTATGTTACGCATACTATTACTTTGCCATAATGGTTTCTTAGCATTCTACATCATTAGGCATAAATATAATTTAGACTAATATTTTTTGTCCTAATTTAATGAGGCATAACTCGTAAGGCATAATTTTTCTTGTCATAATAATACTTTGGCGTAATTTCTTTTTGGCATAAACTCGTTAGTCATATTTTTTTGTCATAATAAATTCAAGTAATTCTGTCACAAGGTACAAATATGCATAAAATGGAAGGACATAATGAAGCACGTAAGCCGCTAATATGTTTAAAATATTTAATACAAAAGGTTATTTAATGCAAAAACAATACCTTGTCTTTAATTGCATTGGGCTCGTGGTTATGGCTCGGCATGTTCTTAGATAGCAGTTCGTGTCGTTTGTCCGAGTTTAATTTCGTAATCAGTCGAAAATTACAATTATAATTGTTATTTCGTCTTAACTCACACACCCAGTAGAATTTATCATTCATTAGTATGTGAAAAAAAAAAGAAGTATGCGTTAATATACTTATGCTTTTTAATATTATGCATAAAATATTATTCTTAATTAATATAATGCGTAAAAAAATGTATGCATGTTATTAAGTATGCCTAACAATTATTATGCTATTAGTAATTATGCGAAAAGAAATTATGCTAAGAAAGTTATGTTAAATGAATACTATGCGAAACTACTATTAGGTCAAATGAAATTATGCCAAGTAAAATTATGACATATGATTTTATGCGAAAAAATAGGGAACCAAAAAATATCTAACCGACATACTTAATAACAAAAGTTTTCAAGTAAAAATATCTACATAGCACGAATAGTTATTGTGTCAAATATGTAAAACTATCTTTACGCTAATATTGTTTTATTTCACTATGGGTAAAATTCTACAAGTTGCACTTTCGTAAAATAATGGTATGAAATTAAATGCACTGTAGGACAATTCACAAATAATTTGTATGAAGAAAATGTACTTAGTGTCCACGAAAAAAAATTTTTTAAACAAGTAAAAATATTTTTGTGCAAACAAAAAAAAAATTAAAAACATGAAAAATAGACTAAGTTGAATTTTTAAATTCTTCAAAATATCCAAGTGATTTTTTTTTATAAATCGCTTTTTGTTGTCGCCTAAGAACATAACATTCATGATTTTGTATAAATTTCACTATATCTAAGCGACAAAAGATGATTAGACCAATCGACGCAGAAAAAAAATACAAACTCATTGATATTTAAACTCATTTTCGGTATTTTTGTCGCTTAGGCATTTTTACCTTTCAAGCGTCGATATGAAACTTCTTTTTTAGGAAAGCGAAAAAACACCTAGCGGATATTTTAGTGTTTCTGTCAATAGCATTAATTATTGCATTTTGGTGGGCGTAGAGGTGGAAAATGAAATGAAATGTGATGGGTTGGAAGCCGCATTGCCTACCAAATAATTTCTAGATTTCGGGAATAACCTCGACCGGCTTCTACAGAAGAAGGAGAAGCGGCTTATACATTCTACGTTTTTTCTTTGCTCATAGACCAGAAATAAATTAATATTTTCAAGTTGCATTTAAATCAATCCTAAAGTCGTATAAAAGGGCCGTTTCTCAGTTTATAATTTGAGTCGCGGCGCGGAGATCGCGAGCGCTGCGGGGTGTATGCGGGTGGCGCGGCGGGAAGTGTTAGACCACGCCCGAATCTGTGACATCATCTACGGATATTTTCGCCTTAACAGCTACTAGCTAGTTATACAGCGGCCGATAAAAGCTGGTTTCTAAATATTTTTACGTACACAGGCAATACACAGGTGTAAAGGTTGAGGAATGACGTCTTCACGTCAATTTGACTTTGTTTTTGCAATTTGCTTGAATTTTGTATTTGAAAATGATTCTGAATATCAACGATGATATTTTCAAATATATCGAAAGAAGAAAGTTATTTGTTATGTCTAAGAACAAAGCGACAACGACATCAGTAACCAAACTTACCTGAGTCCTGTGTATAAATCGAAGATCGGCCTTAATTCTGAAGAGGTCTTCTAATAATAAAATCATATAAAATAATACATCCAGAGTCCTGGGCCCCAATTCTCGTAACTCGAATTTCGATTCGATTCTCGCGCTGACTCATTCACACATGCGTCAAATCATACGTGCGCGAGCAGGACAGACTGACAATCGAACCGATATTCGAAGCACGAGAATCGGGGCCCAGACTAGCTAATTTACAAATTATATAATACATGTTAGTTGAATGAAAATTTATAATAGAGTAAAAAAATGTGACGTACCTATGTGTTCCAAATTTAAATGCAATAAAAAAGCAAATTCACAATGTGCCATTAATTTTGTCCTGAACATCCTGGGCCTCTAGTCAAGACGCATTCGATAATTTCGACGGCGAAGTTCGAAAACAAAATGTATTGGATTTGATATAAGGCATCGCAAGCAACATGTCACATAACGATGACGTATATCAAATCCCATACATTTTGTTTTCGAACTTCGCAGTCGAAATTATCGAATGCATCTTGACTAGACCCCCTGAGTCCTAAACTGACTTTACAAAGACCGTTTTTTAACGAAACTCTCATTCGCATACATTGTATGGACAAAACTTGTGGTTTTTGTTGCCATAATATTATTGCATTATCTTCTTATGTTGTCAATAAATTTTGAATCGTTATCTTAAAAATGCAGCGCTGCGTCGCGTCTCGGTGCGAACTGACGCCAAGAAACATGTTTCCTTAACAATGCTGTATACAGGAGCCAAAGTTTACTTTTTCCTTAATATACTTAGTCAAAGAGCCACCCAGGTTTGTTATACGCATTACTCATTAGGGCACCGAACAAGGCTTTAGTTAACAATGCCCATACTGGCAAATGTCCATAACACGTGGGAAGGGAGGTTTTGTTTATTTTACGGGTTAAAATATAATTTTTCTTTAAATATTATCACGTCAAAAAAAACTATAACACTTTAATAGTATAGTTAAATGATATCTCCTTAAACGGCCTGGTTAGTGGTGACAGACAGACGGACGGACAGACAGACAGCGAAGTTTCAGTAATATGGTTCCGTTTTTACCCCTCGAACCCTACAGACGAAAGCCTCTTAAGAGTGCGCTAGTCAACGGCTCGAACTCAGTGCTGCGCGCGGGGAAAATGCTTGTTATTTCACCTAATATTGGGGAAAAAAGGATATACCCATAAAATAGTAATCTATGCTTATAAGAGAAGCTATACTGCACACATTTATGCAGCTGTGTAAAGTATTTTAGAAAAGGCGTCTTCAACTTACGCAAATCGACACTCAGCTGTTGGTGTTTTATGAAAAAACTATATAATATTTTTGTCTAAAGTAAAATTATCTCAATTGCTGAATAATTGAACTGTGTCGGTACGTGCTTGCTTTTTTATTATCATTCTTCGTTAAATTTTTATATACGTTCAAAGTTGCGCTAAAAATGCGATGTTTGAAGGCTATTATCTTCTACACTAATTTGAATTTCAGAAATATAAGTAAACTAGATGACGCCCGCAACTCCGTTGCGCCAAAATTCGTTTATCGCGCGGAACGTACATTTTTCCGGGATAAAAAGTATCCTATGTCCTTTCTCGGGTCTCAAAGTATCCCTTTACCAAATTTCATCAAAATCGGTTCAGCGGTTTGGGCGTGAAGAGGTAACAGACAGACAGACAGACAGACAGACAGACAGACAGACAGACACACTTTCGCATTTATAATATTAGTATGGAATATTAGTATGGATACCGACTTAGATAAGTGTCATAAAAATCAATATTACGCTAGAATTTGGGTCTACAATGTTTGACTTTGGAGTAAATCACCAACAGCGTTTGTACGGAGAAAAATCCGACTAGCGCAGCCTTAAGTAATACTCTATGATTATAAAGTGGTAAGGAAGCGAAACAAGTAGTGGCGCTGTACGTAATTAGTCGCGCGATTACGGCGAAGCCAAGCGTAATTCCTAATTAGCTCAAACCTGCTTCACTCCGGTGTTCTCCTGGTAGCTCGGTCTTGGAGTGTAGGTATGTAAGTGTAAGGAAAATTATAATTTATATTGTAAATTAATCAATTGGGCTGTGTTCCGCGAAAAATAGCGCTAAAAACGTAAGCAAAATGGCGACCGCTGGCGTTAAATAATCTGTAGATAATCTGGTATTTTTCTTTAGCGTTAACAAGCGCTATTTTCCGCGGAACACAGCCAATATTTAAATAAGATCGAATCGATTATTCCGAAATTCCGATTGTCGCTTCTTACTCTACATCGAGTGACAGAGAGGTACCTTACATGCAAAATATAATATGTATAAGCAATCAGGCACTTATTACAAGATTCTGAAACATGATTGTGTAAATGTTTATATTATAATACAAGCTTTAATACAAACTTTTGCCCGCGGCTCAGCCCGCATAAATACAGTACTTTTTCGGAATAAAATGTAGATGTCTTTATTTTTGAAGTGAAAGCTTCTTTAGCATCATTGTGATTTGAGAATCGATGAAACGAAAAAGCGACCGTAAAAAGAGACAGACACATTTATGTGACTGTCTCTTTTTACTGTGAGAGAATCATATACAGTGTAACCCGAAAGTGACAAGGAAGAAAATAATTATGAGATATACATATTTTTGAAGGTTTCACTTCTATCACGCGTGAACTGCATTCGAGATTTTTTTTTATCCAGTCTACCTACTACCATACCAAATTTCATCGAAATCACAAATATACATCTATCCATCCATCCTCACAAACTTTCACGTTCATAATAATTACCTAAGTACATAAAGGGCATGAACGTATAAAAAAGGGACTTTTTTTACGTCCATGATAAAGGGATTATGTCGTCTGTTCAGATACAATTTTATCTTTTGAAAAAAAAAAAAGTGTTTATAAACGATTATTGGATATTTTTTTGTAAGTATAGAGCGTTTTTGATGCTCTCTAACGATCTCACTTTTGTGACGCCAACGGTTGATCGTAGATATGCCATTGCAAAATTTCCTGGCTTATTAGTTATTATGTTATTTTCGAAATGCCAATAAAAAAATTATACGTCATGTTCCTCATTAGGGCTAATAATGTTAGTAGGTATACTAGTATTCAGTAGACATATGTATGTCACCGTAAAATTGTAAAAACCGTTAGGTACATTGTAATATCACTAAAGATATTATAATATGTCGACAGATTGTCAAACAAAAATTTATCCTTACAATTGTACGCATTATTTTTCGTTATTAATTATTATTATGAAAAAGCAAAGAAATATGGCGGCGAGGGGCACTTGCCGTTTAACCAATCGGCACGGTAAATATTACTAACAATATAACGAAAAATAACGTGTGAAATTGTAAGAAGAAATTTTTATTTAACAATCTGTCGACATTTTATAATATCTCTAGTAATATTACAATCTAACGGCTTTTACAATTTTCCGGTGACATATATTTGGAAGACGAATGTAAGCAGATTTCCAATATCACAAGCTGGTTTCCACTCTCCAGTCCCAGCTAATATTGATGAGGCTTAGAGGCTCGTCTGAGAGCCCAATCAAGCGCTTTCAGCCAATATTGCTGTTAGCTAAGTGATCTATGAAATGCTTATTGATCTTTGAATTATGCAGCTAACTTCATAAATTGTTGCTAGTAAGCTTAGACGTTAGGGGTCTTAATTTAAGTATCGCTTGACTATTTCGCCGTTACCGTTAGACAATTAATTCAGTAATTACGACACCACAAAGGTTAACCAGTCAGTCTTTCAGCCAGTCAGGGTTAATAAACTATGACGAAAGAAAAATATATCTAAGTTTTAACTGACGATCGCACCCTCAGATCAACAACTATAAATAACATAGAAGTAGACATATTATATCATCCCTTATTTCCTTACCTTACCTACCTTAATTGATATATGTAGTATAGTTAGTCAACCCATCCACATTCCACTTTTGGTCGAAGCTTTCCGTATACAAATGACATATTTATCTTTATATAATTATGTCACCGTAAAATTGTAAAAACAGATTGTAATAATACTAGAGATATTTTAATAAGCTGACAGATTGTCAAATAAAAATTTCTCCATACTTATTTTTCGTTATAATATTGTAATCACAGAATTATAACGCCATTGTAATATTTACCGTGCCGATTGGTTAAATGGCATGTGCCCCGCGCCGCCATATTTGTTTGCTTTTTCATAATAATAATTATAACGAAAAATAATGCGTACTCTGTATGGAGACGTTTTTATTTGACAATCTATCAGCATATTACAATATCTCTAGTATTATTACAATCTAACGGTTTTTACAATTTTACGGTGACATATACATATTTATAGTATACTAGCTGTTGCCCGCGGCTCCGCCCTCGTAAATACAGTATCCCTCGGGAACACTGTACTTTTTCGGGATAAAAAGTAGCCTATGTTTTAATCCAGAGCCCAAATTATGTACTACCATACCAAATATCATCAAAATCCGTTTTGTAGTTTTTGCGTGAAAGACGAACAAACATCCGAGGAGAAATTTTTATTTGACAATCTGTCGACATATTATAATATCTCTAGTAATATTACAATCTAAAGGATTTTACAATTTTACGGTGACATGTATATACTATATGCTTCTTCCAAAAACGCACCGAGCGAGCATTATCGTGTAGACGTCAAATTGAAGTTTTTGCGAGCGGCGACCCGCATCAATTATTTACAAGGGAAATTCACCCTTAAATAATAAAGGAGACGTGCGTCCGACGATTTTCCGGAGTTGCGAAGTTTCATCTCGCCATTTTTTAATATTCCTGCTGCTCTGGTACTTGGCTTAGCTCTTTAAAGTCTTTCTTTTAAGTTACACAAAGAGGGTTCACTTCAAAGAACAACTTTTTAACTTCGCGGATACGTTTTGTACGGTTTAGTGGATTTGCTTTCGAGTTTTTGTATTATATTTAATAATAATTTTGTATTAAATTTAATAACAATAAGAATTAAGGTTAAAATTTATGACTTTACACAATACAATTTGTGCTATGCCAATTGTATTAAAACTTAAAAGATTCCTTATTAAAATCATAAAATCACACCGAAACGAAACGATACGAGACACGACTCTACATATTTAAGATAGCTATTCAAAATTGAACTTTATTCACTACACAAGAAGAAACACGTTTTATTTCAAGAGTTCGAATGTTGAATATCTTTTTGGTAGTGAGTGTGTGAGTAAAGTTCAATTTCGAATAGGAAATGCATCGCCGCGTCTCGTTGCGTATTGTCGCGGACCGCGGTATGAATTGACCCTTAGTCTTTAACTTCGGTAGGCAATATTGGAAAAGACTGTAAAAGTATCAGCGCCGTGTATCATTTATGATATGAAAGTTGTAAACCACAAGATACTATTGTACTTAATATATAAATTCCATACTAAGTAATCCGTCTTAATATATAAATTATAATTCATACTAAGTAATCCGTCTTAATATATAAATTATAATCCATACTAAGTAATCCGTCTTAATATATAAATTATAATTCATACTAAGTAATCCGTCTTAATATATAAATTATAATCCATACTAAGTAATCCGTCTTAATATATAAATTATAATACATACTAAGTAATCCGTCTTAATATATAAATTATAATCCATACTAAGTAATCCGTCTTAATATATAAATTATAATTCATACTAAGTAATCCGTCTTAATATATAAATTATAATCCATACTTAGTAATCCGTCTTAATATATAAATTATAATATATACTAAGTAATCCGTCTTAATATATAAATTATAATCCATACTAAGTAATCCGTCTTAATATATAAATTATAATCCATACTAAGTAATCCGTCTTAATATAATATAAATTATAATCCATACTAAGTAATCCGTCTTAATATATAAATTATAATCCATACTAAGTAATCCGTCTTAATATATAAATTATAATCCATACTAAGTAATCCGTACTTAGTATGGACTATTCTTTCATGGCAAAACTACACACACACATACACACACACAGGTACACAGATAGCCTGAAAAAGGACATATTATGCTACTTTTTATCGCGGGGAAATGTACGGTTCCCGTGAGAAACTTTATTAACAGTTTCACGTAAAAATTACTAAACCGATCATCATGAAATTTGGCACAGATATGAAGTAGACCATGGGGAAGGACATATTGTACTTTATATCGCGGGACATATACGGTTTCCGTGGGTTAATGTACTTACACGGGCGCAGCCGCGGGCATTTTAACTAGTAATAATATAAATGAAAGTTTGTGAGGATGGATGGATGTATGGATGGGTGTTTGTTACTCTTTCACGCAAAAACTACTGAACGGATTTCAATGAAATTTGGTATGGTACTAGTTTAGGCTCTGGATTAAATCATAGGTTTCTTTTTATACCGATAAAGTACAGCGTTCCTTTGGGATACTGTATTGACGCGGGCGGATGGACGGACGGAAATGTTCAGCTGAGTGAGTACAAAAAAGAATAATAATATTGCGAAACTACGAACAAATAATCTAATAACTCCCCACACCGAATTCACCGATATCGGTGACGGTGGCCGGTTTCATTAAAACCAGGCCAGTTGGGCACTATAAAACCAGGCCACTTGGGCACAAGTGTGTGCGCAGTACACAAGAGCACTCTCTCTTCCTTTACTCTCGTAATCCAGTGGGACGGATAACCGACACGACTGACGAGAGATCAGGAGCAGGTCCGACTTTTTACATGCCCATCCGACGCATGGATCATCTTTCTTGTCAGACAATCAGGTGATCAGCCTGCATTGTCCTAACCAAACTTGGAAACAACATTTTTGTTGTTCCAATACGGGAATCGAACCCACGACCTCCGAGTCGAGAGCCAATGCTCTAACCACTAGACCACGAACAAAGGTTGATATTTGATACAACTTACGAGTTACGAACAATCCGTCGAGTTGCACATTAAACCACTAGTATGTGGTTTTATGTGAAATAATAATAAGTAAAACAAAGCTGTAATATAATTAATATTCTCATGTTTTCACATTCATCCTCATGAAATTAATTTTATGTTGAGCTTTTAGATTCATTGTCTATTGTGCAGTGTGTTGTGAAACTATAAATGAATTTTCTAGTTCATTTTCATAAATTAAATCATTTATTTTATCACGGACATTTTGTAATGTGTGGTTTTCCTCATGTTTTCCAGTTGTTAATACAATATTCATGCATGTTACTTTCATGTTTTCTAATTATTAATTTTAAATGTTGATGTTGAAAATGGTATTAGTTATTTTGTGTTTTGTTTGGTTGTACCGTGTGGCGTGTATGTCTATAACATGAACGTAAAAAAAAGGCGGACACCGTTTCAGTAACATGAATAGTGAAGCAATCAAAGTAAGACGGCAGTATCGTAGCGACACGTGCCGCACGCACACATTCACAGCAAAGTAAGACGATCGGCCGCCAGTACGCCAATGGCAATTATCCGTAACCTCACACAAACGTAAGTCGCCGCTATTGTTGGGCTTCACGCAATGCTTAGCTCACCTTCCGTCAGCCTTTTTTTTACGTCCATGGTCTATAAGTAGACACTGACACCACTAAAGGCAGCTAAAATACGAAAATGAACAGCTCTTTGCTTAATAACACTAAAATGTATTTGTAAATTATACTAGTATTTTCTATTTATACTTCACATGAATTCCGATAAAAAGAAACGATAAGCGTCAGTCACACCGAGATGACGCAACGCAGCGCTGCGTTTTTGAGATAGCTATGCAAAATTTAACTTTATTTACTACACATTCTTCGGAAGTCGGGTAAAAAATAAAACATAGAAAGCAGACTCATTTTAACGGGCGTTAATTAAAAAGTACTGAGATAACATGACCGTTAAAAAGTTTATTAAAAAACTTATCTCTAATTCCTTACTCGTGAAAGTGATATAAATCTTCGTTAATAAAAAACAAACCCTCCTCTCTGTTCGTTTCAAAGCATAAAATAAATATACGTATAATCTTTTTAAAGACGCAATTTGGAGGGTATGATAAGCGTGGGGTGGTTGGGGCGTCGCTTCTAAATATGCTTTGAAAGTCACGTTTCAAGGTGGCTGGGGGATATGCAAATGAGTCTGACAAATTGTATCGCATATTGCAAGCTCCTCTAAAGTTCTGTGCGCCTGGTACATGGTGTAATTTGTTTGTTACAGGCGTGCTGGTCGTGAACGTGACGTGGCGAGGTAAGACGTATGTTGGGACGCTACTGGACTGTACGAGGCACGACTGGGCACCGCCACGGTTAGTTTTTTTTTCTTCTTTTTTTTAATTACTTTTTTTCTTTTTTAAATTGTTCTTTAATCACGGAGAATAGAGGTAAGGAGAACCAACTTGTATGGGGGATAACTTGAAAAAGTGTCCAGACGTAAAAACCAAATTATTGTTCGAAAACTCACCGAAATAGCGCTAGTGTAGAAGGTGGAAATGATATGAACTTAGCAATAAGAGATGGAGTGAAGTTATTTTAAAGTTAGTTATTGGTTAGTTACTCTAATAATTTGTGGCCATTTTGTGGCGCTTTTTTTGAAATTCTTTCACCCGCCCGCCTTTCTTGCTCCCTTTCAACGGACACTTTTTAATACACGAGTTGTACAATGATTCTCCTTACCTCTATTCTCCATGTCTTTAATGAACTTTAATGTTCTAAATACATTCAAGATGATCCTAGAGTTCTAGTCTCTGGAAGTTCATGCACAATACACATTCATTCATTCCATTTATGACAATTTCGTCTATGGATCTCCATTTATCAACGTAATCCTAATTTCTTTCGCCTCGTCAACATTTTATAGTCACAAGTCACAACTCATGGACATAAACTAGAGCTGCATCTGAACAATCTTGGTTTCAATCTGTCTGAGGTTAATTTGAATAAACTCTGTAATTTCTACCAAAATATGCACATTCCCCACACAATCTGTCTGGCCATATGAATAATTTACATATCTTTGGGAGTTACAAAATTTATTAGGCACAGTTGGTAAACGCAGGATGACCTTAAAAATAAAAGTAGATAACCAAAGATCAGTATTCGATTATCGTTCCAAAAATATATATAACATGTGACCTTAAGTTTGACCAGATTATCCTATAAAACACTTTAAATTTTATCCATAACGCGCGGTCGATACAGCGCGCCGGGCGCGTGAAATTCAAAGTCGGCGCGTTGTACGACAGTGTGATGGTGTCCATGACTCATGAGTAGTGTGAGTTGTCAGGAGATTTCAATCATGTTGTTTGTCTGTAAGTTAGAAGAATTTTTAGTTATACATACTGTCATTACGTATGGAATATTGTAGTCTAATGTTGGGTTAAATATCTTACTCGGATAAAATTACACCCTGTATAAAATAACGAAAACTCTAACTTCATAATATAATCTACTTAATCCATCAATACCCACTTCAATGAAACCGTTTTTGTACTTTTCAGGTTTTGCGACTCACCCACCGAGGAGCTGGATTCGCGGACACCAAAGGGCCGCGCGAAACGGGGTCGGGGAGCCGCGCCCACCGACATGACCAACTTTACAGAAACCCGCTCCTCCGTGCACAGCAAACTGCGGAACGGGGGAGCCAAGGGCCGGAGAGCCCTGCCCTCCCCTACTCCCTTCACTCCCCCCAGACCCGACTCCAAGAGGAAAAGGACCTCCGATGCCGAGGAGCGGCCCCCCACTCCGAAGGCCAAGAGGCCCCCGCCCCCCACCGCCTCCCCGCCGCCGGACCCGGTCCTCCTCGAGTGTCCGGAGCCGAACTGCTCGAAGAAATACAAGCACGCGAACGGCTTGAAGTACCACAGATCTCACGCGCACGGCACCGACGACGACGACAAGGACGGCTCGAGTTCGGAACAAGAGGAGCAAACGACGGAGCCGGCGTCCCCCGCGTGTCCACCGTCGGAGCCGGCGACCCCCGCGACGCCCGTCAAGTCCCCCCCGCCCAAATCCCCCGAGGAGAAGAGCGACAAGTCCCCCGATAAGTCCCCGGAGAAGCCGGAGGAGGCGGAGGCGCGGGAGTTAGCGGGCACGCCGGAGCCGGCGCCGGAGCGGGTCCCCACTCCCCCCGCGCCTGCCACGCCGCCGCCCGACGTGCCGCCAGCGCAGCAGCCGACACAATTCAAGGTTAGTCTTAGGCCTTAGCCCGGCCACAGGCGTTCTTAATTTGACATTCTTTAAGAACGTCAAATTCAGGTCGAAAGCAAAGTTTCCAAACAAAACACGCATAGCCCACACACGTGCTTAATCTTTCAGATTCTTAAATGTCAGTTCAAGCTTTAAGAATGTCAAATTATGAACGTCTGTGTGGGGTGATTACCTAACTTCGTTGAACTTCATGAACTGCTTCTTGGTCTTCTTCTTCTTCTTTTAAAAATGGCTCCTGAGTGAACTAAAATAATTGTATTGAAATTTGCGTTTTGTTGTGTGTATTAAAGCACCACGTGATTTATAAAAATATAAAAATAAAATTTTATACTATTATTTAATTATAAAAACCTTTAAGGACCTAAAAAGAGCATTTCAAATGAACTGATTTTCATACTTTGAAACACCGCCGATGTTATTATTTAATATTTAAATCAATTTATATAATTTTCTATAAAGTCCATTTGGAACATTCAAACGCAATTTTACCTATTGTCATTTCACTTCAAAATATATATTTTTTATTTTTTTAAATAAACATAAATTGAAGTTTTGCCAAAAATATTAAGCGACGTTGTTGTTTTTATATATCCTCCAAAATTTGTATTATTATAATTTGGTTCCTAATGTGTAATATTGGTTTCTACCAAAACTTAAAAAAATATTAACCATTAGAATTCATTGACGTGTACAAGTATGGGCAAGTGGTACAAGTGGTGAAGGAGATTGTCTAAATATTTATTTAAAAGAAAATACTTGAGTATAATCACAATTCAAAATCCGTATATTCAGACACCACAATATAATATACGGTAAACTGTAAAGGTGCCCCGCGAAGCGGACAGAGGGCGACACGCGCCTTGGGCGAGAGTAAATAGTGTTCTGTGGCCTTGGATCGACTGACTTACTTTAGGGATCCATGGGGCTCGTAAGGATATTCGCACTGGCATTCACGGACGGCGCGGGCGTTGTAAGTTGTAACGGGAGTCGAGAACTAAAAAGTAGGGCATGCTATATACAGGAATACTTTTTCATCGGTACAATAAATTTTACCACGTCATTGGTATCGATAATAGAGTACATTTCACAAATAAAAAAAGGTTTATTTTTTTTCATTTCAATAAATTTATTCTTATAACCAATCTAATACCGCATGGGCGCACTAACTACAAGGCGTCAACGGGTGCGGTATGAGGTAGGGGGCGACGGGGTGGGGTAAGCGATCGGCCGGGCGGCGCACGAGTTGTCAACAAAGCATCGATAGATGCGTAAAGGCCCCCACAGACGAGAGGCCGATCGTTTCAGTTAGAACTGACGTCAGTTCGGCCTGAACGGATTCGAGCACACACACGGAAAAAATCGCATCCAACCCAATTTACGTCAGTTCGGCCTGATCTGATTCGTGCCCACACACGGAACAGTCGCATCAGTCCATTCTGGTTTGCCGCGCGCTACGGTCGTGTTTATCAATTTTGTATTTAAACACCGCGAAAACTCATACAACGCTTGTACAAGATACACGCCCGCACGGCAGCGGGTCGGGCAAGAACTGAAGCGATTTGTCCACACACGGTCAGGACAGGCCGCGCGTTCAGGCCGATCGGTCAGGCCAGAATTAATGTTGCCAACTTAGTTATTTTACAAAATTTTACTAAATTGAGTATTTTATTCCCTCCTTGGTAGAAATTTAGTTATTAGTAGTGTTTAAGTAGGAAAGAGCCAGACAGTAAAGATATGCAAAATAGCTACTAAATACGTAATATTTCCTAGTATATTTTAATTTAATGGTAAAATTTATAATCAAATTCAATTAATGAAAAAAAATTAATATAATAAAACCTAAAATGCAGTGGTTTTTGGGGGGCTTCAGGAATTCCTAAGTTAAGTAGCCTCTTTAGTAGTTTTTTAGTAGTTTTAGTAGAAATCGATACGAGTTTAGTAGTTTCACAAAAAAAGAGCTGGCAACACTGGAACGAATCGCTTCAGTCCGTACGGCCGCCTGATGCGATCTCGAAATTGCACACACACGATACGATTTTGCATCCGTTCAGGCCGAACTGAAGGTAGACCGGACCATGTATGGGGCCCCTAATGCATCCACATTTTGTATTAGTTTAGCGGATGAGTTCGGGGATTGATAATTTTGTTTTTTTGTTCCAAAGGGGTAGTAACAAAAATCGCTAGTATTTTTCTTTTTTGACAACTATTACGTATGTTGATTTATTTACTGGTGAAAAAATAATCTTGTATAATCTGCTTTAAATTTGCTAGTTGCTCTGGGGCTATATCGACAAAGTTACATCTGCAAAATCCTTACTTTACAAGAGGGCGAAAAGAAGGTTGACTTGGTAAATTTTTGCGGGCGAGGGGGAGGTGGTGCTTGCAGACTTGCTAGAGTTGCTACGCAGAAGTACTTTAAAATATATTCTTTTAAAAACTTCTTAATCGCGATCATAATAACAGAAATTGACGCGGACGAAGTCGAGGGCTATATAGCTAGTTAATTTTTTTTTTTTTTTTTATGAAATATGGGGGCAAACGAGCAAACGGGTCACCTGATGGAAAGCAACTTCCGTTGCCCATGGACACTCGCAGCATCAGAAGAGCTGCAAGTGCGTTGCCGGCCTTTTAAGAGGGAATAGGGTAATAGGGGCGGGTAGGGAAGGGAATAGGGTAGGGGATTGGGCCTCCGGTAAACTCACTCACTCGGCGAAACACAGCGCAAACGCTGTTTCACGCCGGTTTTCTGTGAGCCCGTGGTATTTCTCCGGTCGAGCCGGCCCATTCGTGCCGAAGCATGGCTCTACCACGTAAAAATAACATAATTGATATAATAACATAATAATTAATTCATATAATAACATGTACAATAAAACAATTTCTTACTGATTTTATAGAATTTTATTAATATTTTTCATACACAGTAAATATTGAACACTGCTAACCTGATTTTATATTTTTGGTACTGAGTTTTGTCTAATGGAGTAGATCGTATCACATACGGTCTACCTGTATCTACTCTACCATACCATACATCATCATATATTTAAAAGGCGGACGGAAGGTGAGCTAAGCATTGAGTAAAGCATTTGAGAATTTAAGATTAAAATCAATCTCAGATTGTAGATACATTATTAATTTCGGCCGTTACACGTAATATACACAGACACGTCAAAGTTATAACACTTCTCGGAAGTTTATAACGTAGCAAAAGCGGATATAGCTCGAAAAAATCAAGACTTACTTACAATGTATTAAAATCAAAGACTAAAATACATATGACAGAAACAACGAGCGGCTTTGGAGCGGCTTTTGGCGATTTCAAATTTTGTATTTGCGATCGAGGTATCATAGGTACTAACAAGAACAAATTTATTAATAATCTGTGCCTTATCCGTCTTCTTTATGGAAGTGTCTGGAAGTGTCGAAACCGGGAGCACAATAGGCCCGTGCTTCGTTTGACAATTCTCATTTCATGAACTATGTCTTAACGTTTCATGAACTATGTCAAAAGCACTACGTCACACGATTTAATTGGTCGAAAGAGCGTTTCATTCGTTCTCTGAAGGACAAAATGGCGGACTATTTAATTTGATATGACAGTAGGGTTGTCTTTTATGACATTTTAACTTTTTAAATTGTGTTTTAAAAAGTTCAAACGTCAAAATGAAGCCCATGCCGGTTGTCATAATATTAGGTAATAGCCCTGGCTCAGCGTGTGTGTGACATGGTGTCTGAATATTGTCTATGGATTAAGATTCTTAAATTCAGTAAGGAATTCAGCACGTCTGTGGCCAGGCTTAGAAAGTTGTTGAAATTAAATCTCCGCCTTGTTATGCGTACTGGCAGGCAAGGCGGAGCGTGAAACCGAGCCTTTATTATTTGCGCTTCAATATATCAAAATTCCAAAAATAGAAAGACCAATCACCTAAAAGAATATTATTAAAGTAGGTATGCATGTCACCGTAAAATTGTAAAAACCATTAGATTGTAAAATAACTAACAAGATAATCGAAATAATAAAAACTATATATTTATAATCTAACGAAAAATAAGCAGCATATTCGCGTCGGAGAAAGTCTATCAATATTTTACAATTTCACTAGTTTTATTACAATCTAAGGATTTTTACAATTTTACGGTGACATGCATAATTATTATAAGTTAATTATAATATGGAACAAACATTTTTTTTAATAAATCATAGAACTAAAAATACAGGAATAAAGCAAAATGTGTTAATGAGCTGAGATCATAGCACAATATAAGTAATGTACATTATTTATATTGTGATTTGTGACCATAGTGAGCCATCAAACAAAAAAGTCATAACTTTAAAATTTACAGCTTCCTATAAAATGTGACTTTAAGGAATTAAGATGCAGAATTTAATTAAGATTATTCAAATTATGCTAATCAGATCTACCTTATTGTGTATTTAGAATACATAATTTAAAATACAAGTTTGGAACATGATAATTTATTCATCTAGTCTCTCATCAGATGTGTTATAAAAATTAATGTCATGCAAGCTGGAAATAACATTAATATTAGGGTGTTATATGCAGATTCATCAATTAGGGCAATACATAGATAATATTATGTATTTAGTATATAGACGTACACATAGATGTATAATATTAAAAAGAGGGACGTACATATTATTATATTCAAAATGACAGATCTTTGTAATAAAACGATATGTTATGATAAGTTAGACGTTTCTGTGGCGTAGCTCCCTAGACCCAAAGAAATGAACCAATTTTGATCTAGTTTTTTTTAATGCTGACGTGACCGAGAGTGTTCATGAGTTTACTACTCGACATTGACGGGGGTTACTCAAAAGAGATGTTCTAGAAATGTATGAGGCGTAGGCCAGCACAATGTACGCTATGTGTAAATATAGCTACATAATATAGTAACTGTTTCCTATTCTATATTTTATTTAATTTCACTTCATTTCAATGTACATCTAAAATAACTTCGTCAAGGAGAGCAACACAACGTAAAATAAAACATGGCGGATCAGATCAGAATTAAACAAAGAATATCATTTTGACAATGACATGACTTTTGACAAAGAAAGACGTATGACATTCAAGAAGACGTCTCTTCTTAAAATTGTCAACTACGTCAAAAGTCAAATCAAAACAACTACCATGGCCGCCCTAAAAATAAGGTTCTCGTAATAAAAAGCTCTTCAAATAATCATTTTTGTACGCATGTACCCTTCTTCAAATTATTTTTTTTTGTATTTTTATGAAATTCCGGTATTTTTTTCCTATTTACCTATATAGTGTACATAGAGCTGGCGCAAAAAGAAACATCTCTTTTTTAATTTACTTTTTGTGAAGCTCGATACTTTAACCTTCCATAATAATAAATCATTTATTTCGGATATTGAACATCCGTAAGTCGTAGTACCTAATCTAGTTAGTAACAATTTTTCCTTAATCTATTGGTTGGGGAAAAAGTTTCTTCGCATTTTATATAAAAATTCAAAAGGTTTTTTTTATAAAGTTTATTTACAAGTGACTAAAGTATATAGGTGCCATTTTGTTCGATAACTTTTTGCCATCTTGTTGGTAGGTACATGATCCCATTGCTATAAAATTTTTGGGGCTTCTGATGAAAAAACTGCGACAAGTGGTTTTGGCAGTCCTCTTGTGATGTCAACCTGACACTGCCTAAGGAATTCTGCAGCGACCGAAACAGGTGGAAATCTGAAGGTGCAAGGTCAGGACTATACGGCGGATGCATTAACACCTCCCAGCCAATCTCCCGTAATTTTTTCTGAGTGGCTAAAGATGTGTGAGGTCTAGCGTTATCATGGTGAAAAACCACACCCCTTCTGTTGATTAAATCCGGCCGCTTTCTCTCAACTTCTTGCTTTAATCTCATCAGTTGTTCGCAGTACAGTTCAGAATTGATGGTCCTGCCTGGCGGTAACAGCTCATAATAAATAATGCCCTTCCAATCCCACCACACACACAGCATCACCTTGTTGCGAGTTAACCCGGGTTACGCCACAGTCTGTGAAGCCTGACCGGCCTTTGACCACGATCTTTTCGCACGTTCTTGTCGTACGTGATCCACTTTTCATCACCAGTTATCAGCTTCTTCAAAAATGGTTCGGTTTCATTACGTCGTAATAAAGAATCACAAATGAGTACACGGTTCATTAGGTTTCTTTCAGTGAGCTCATGAGGCACCCAAATATCGAGCTTTTTTGTGTACCCAGCTTTTTTCAAATGCGCCAAAACCGTTTTGTGGTCAATCCCCAGTTCTTCAGCTACATCGTAACTACTAATATGCCGATCTTGCTCCACTTTTTCAAAAATGGCAACAGTTTTGTCCGTAACAGGGCGACCAGAGCGACGTGCATCTTTGATATCAAAATTTCCGGATTGAAAACGCTTAAACCAAATTTGCGCTACTCTCACAGATACTGCATTATGTCCATAAACATCACAAATTTTTTTCGCGGCTTGTGTTGCATTTTACCTTTTTTGTAATAAAATTTTAAAATGTATCGAAATTCTTCATAAGAATCACTCATTTTAACAATAAGAAAAACAAATGAAAATCTTAAATTTACCTAATTTGAATTTGGAATTGTCTTCTGTAAAATTAAAACTTTTTAATGATACCAAAATCAGCCAGATACAATTGGTATAGCCCAAGATATTTTATGACAAGTTCATACATACTATAATGCGAAAAGACTTTTTCCCCAACCTATTATGTTAGTGTTTTTCTTACATATATATAATAATATTAATAATAATCATTTAATATAAATAATATTGCAGGTGAAACCGCGATCGGCGTTAATGCCAGATGAGCGCAAGTCGACCGAGTCCCCCCCGGCCGAGTCGCCGGGCAAGCGGCGGGCGCGACGCTCCCCCACGCCGGGCGTCCGATCTCCGGCCTATTCGGACATATCGGACGACGCCGCGCCGCTGGAGGGCGCGCCGGACGCCGAGTACCACGAGGTAGGTTATGTGGTCCTGGTATTCGTGTTACACCGGGCGTCCGACCTCCGGCCTGTTCGGAAATATCGGACGACGCTGCGCCGCTGGAGGGCGCGCCAGACGCCGAGTACCACGAGGTAGGTTATGTGGTCCTGGTATTCGTGTTACACCGGGCGTCCGACCTCCGGCCTGTTCGGAAATATCGGACGACGCTGCGCCGCTGGAGGGCGCGCCAGACGCCGAGTACCACGAGGTAGGTTATGTGGTCCTGGTATTCGTGTTACACCGGGCGTCCGATCTCCGGCCTATTCGGAAATAGACGATGCCGCGTCGCTGGAGGGCGCGCCGGACGCCGAGTACCACGAGGTAGGTTATGTGGTCCTGGTATTCGTGTTACACCGGGCGTCCGATCTCCGGCCTATTCGGAAATAGACGATGCCGCGCCGCTGGAGGGCGCGCCGGACGCCGAGTACCACGAGGTAGGTTATGTGGTCCTGGTATTCGTACTACACCGGGTGTCCGATCTCCGGCTTATTGGGAAATATCGGACGATGCGACGCCGCGCCGGACTCGGGGATCTCCAGGTGCTGGTCATGTGATCCTAGTTGCCGATACCAGGGGTACAGTTCGTCTTACTCCGACAGTCTATATGCGATTAAGGCAATAAAGTCCTGCTGGTAGAGAAGGTTCATCTGTCAACGATTTCCCAAATTAGGAATTATTTTCCCAATTTCTTTTAACAAAAAAAAGTATGACGCATCTTCGGCTAACATCGTTCGGCTTCGGCTGACACACACACTTTTTTTTTATTCCGATTAATTTCATTTTTCATTATTACAGGATGGCAAACCGGAGGGTGGTCCCCAGAAACTTCTCGCACAACACTTCTACGCGTACAACTACGTTCCGAATTTTCCCCCCTACAACGTGGAGTCAGGGGCCCCCCCTGGGCCTCCCCTAGATGACAAGGCCAAGGACTCGGACCGGGCCAAGACCGTGCCGAGTCCGTTAGACAAGAGCAAACGGCCCCCGGACGGCATGGGACCTAATCCGGCCCCGGTAAGCCGAAGAAAATTCAGAGCATTGAAAATATAACTCTGGACACTTCCATTTTCAACTCTATTGTACTAGCGCAGAGTTCTATTTTCAGTACTCTGAATTTTCCCGGGACCGCCGAACTCCAAATCACATAGTCCCAGCCTTACGTTCACTTCTTGAAAGACACAGGAATTAAACCAAAGAAATAATCCCGTCAGATTTTTTTATCATACAAATGATCTGAATTTTTGATTCATCTCTATAGTAGTTAGGTATTCGTAAAATATTTTAACAAAAAAAGTATGACGCATCTTCGGCTAACATCGTTCGGCTTCGGCTGACATCGTTCGGCTTTGGCTGACACACACACTTTTTTTTCATTCCAATAAATTTCATTTTTCATTATTACAGGATGGCAAACCGGAGAGTGGTCCCCAGAAACTTCTCGCGCAACACTTCTACACGTACAACTATGTTCCGAATTTTCCCCCCTACAACGTGGACTCAGGGCCCCCCCCTGGGCCTCCCCCTGGACCTCCCCCTGGGCCTCCCCTAGATGACAAGGCCAAGGACGCGGACCGGGCCAAGACCGTGCCGAGTCCGTTAGACAAGAGCAAACGGCCCCCGGACGGGAAGGACCCCAGGCCAAACGACAACCACCAGATATTAAAAGAGAGCATAGAGATGAAGGCCCAAATGGGCAACTACGCGTTCCAAAGGCCGCCGCATGCGCGAGAAGATGAATTGAGAAGGTAAGAACTTAAGTCTATCCGCATAAGGCTTCGACTACCTATATTGAATCTGTAAGGCCGAGGATAATTCACAGTACTGAAAATAGAATTCTACATTATTGCATTACAGCTGAAAATCGAACACACGTGTTAATTGTCAATGTCACATCCGACAACTTGAGACTCATATGTTCGATTTTCAATTCTTCTAAAGTAGTTATATTTGCAATGCTCTGAATTTTCTCCGGTTTTTCGGATTTCGGACAATATAGTCCCAGCCTAATCGTATACGTTATCGAATTTAGAATTGTATGAGAATCATAACAGCGCCTATACAATTTTTATTCGATAAAGTTACGAATACGTTGATGTCAATTGTTCGTGCCAATCCCACTGAAACGCTATATAACAGGTAAGTAACAGGCTGTCACAGTATCTGCTTGGCAGAATGACAAGAGCAGCATATTAAGAATCACTTAATAAAGCACTGTCGACTCTCGAACTTCCAAACTCGGGGGACTCTTAAAATATGACGATTTTATCGAGAATTCGAAATATCAAGTGGTTCGAAAACGAAAAAAAAAATGGTTCGAAACTTTACTAAACAAACCAATGCGTGCAAAAGTGTGTTAAACTAATCATTACAAAAACAAAGGCTCGTGCACGATTATACTAATTTGGACTTGTCACAAATCTTCTATCTCTTTCCCTCTGCAACTATGAATTGTCGAGTGTTTGACGCCGATGAGTCGAATTAACGCGTCGTTTTGTTACCTAGCGATGATTTTTTCTTTCGAATTACCAAGGCATAAAAATGTATTGATTTAGTTCGTATTATAAAGAGATTCTCTTGGACCTAATCTAACCTAACTTTGATTTATAGAGAGGTTCGAGTTAACGCAGGTCTGAAATAACGAGAGTCGTATGTATTGGGCCGAATGGCGATACGGCCCAATACTGCCAAGATCACAAAAATCCTGTTCCTTCCTATGATAATATTTTCACTACAGACAACAGTGGGGTTAGCAGGAACATTTGACACCTACGTTTTCGCAACGTCATCGAACGTTAAAGCTGCAAAAAACGTAGTTGTCAATTATTCCTGCTTGGGCTACAGAGTAAAATTATCTACAGACTGTTTTGTTTATGTTTATGGCACCGTAAAAACCGATAAATTGTAATATTACTAGAGATATTATAAAATGTCGACAGATTGTCAAATGAAAATTTCTTCGTACAATTTTACACGTTATTTTTCGTTATATTGTAACGTTTACCGTGTCGATTGTCTAAACTCCGCCATATTTGTTTGCTTTTTCATAATAATAATTATAAAAATAATGCGTATAATTGTAAGGAGAAAACTTATTTGACAATCTGTCGATATATTATAATATCTATAGTAATATTACAATCTAACGATTTTAACAATTTTACGGTGACATATTAGGTTGGGGAAAAAGTTTCTTCGCATTTTATATAAAAATTCAAAAGGTTTTTTTATAAAGTTTATTTACAAGTGATTACAGATTTCCACCTGTTTCGGTCGCTGCAGAATTCCTTAGGCAGTGTCAGGTTGACATCACAAGAGGACTGCCAAAACCACTTGTCGCAGTTTTTTCATCAGAAGCCCCAAAAATTTTATAGCAATGGGATCATGTACCTACCAACAAGATGGCAAAAAGTTATCGAACAAAATGGCACCTATAGTATATAGGTGTACAAGTGGTTTTGGCAGTCCTCTTGTGAAGTCAACCTGACACTGCCTAAGGAATTCTGCAGCGACCGAAACAGGTGGAAATCTGAAGGTGCAAGGTCAGGACTATACGGCGGATGCATTAACACCTCCCAGTCAAACTCCCGTAATTTTTTCTGAGTGGCTAAAGATGTGTGAGGTCTAGCGTTATCATGGTGAAAAACCACACCCCTTCTGTTGATTAATTCCGGCCGCTTTCTCTCAACTTCTTGCTTTAATCTCATCAGTTGTTCGCAGTACAGTTCAGAATTGATGGTCCTGCCTGGCGGTAACAGCTCATAATGAATAATGCCCTTCCAATCCCACCACACACACAGCATCACCTTGTTGCGAGTTAACCCGGGTTTCGCCACAGTCTGTGAAGCCTGACCGGCCTTTGACCACGATCTTTTTCGCACGTTCTTGTCGTACGTGATCCACTTTTCATCACCAGTTATCAGCTTCTTCAAAAATGGTTCGGTTTCATTACGTCGTAATAAAGAATCACAAATGAGTACACGGTTCATTAGGTTTCTTTCAGTGAGCTCATGAGGCACCCAAATATCGAGCTTTTTTGTGTACCCAGCTTTTTTCAAATGCGCCAAAACCGTTTTGTGGTCAATCCCCAGTTCTTCAGCTACATCGTAACTACTAATATGCCGATCTTGCTCCACTTTTTCAAAAATGGCAACAGTTTTGTCCGTAACAGGGCGACCAGAGCGACGTGCATCTTTGATATCAAAATTTCCGGATTGAAAACGCTTAAACCAAATTTGCGCTACTCTCACAGATACTGCATTAGGTCCATAAACATCACAAATTTTTTTTCGCGGCTTGTGTTGCATTTTTACCTTTTTTGTAATAAAATTTTAAAATGTGTCGAAATTCTTCATAAGAATCACTCATTTTAACAATAAGAAAAACAAATGAAAATCTCAAATTTACCTAATTTGAATTTGGAATTGTCTTCTGTAAAATTAAAACTTTTTAATGATACCAAAATCAGCCAGATACAATTGGTATAGCCCAAGATATTTTATGACAAGTTCATACATACTATAATGCGAAAAGACTTTTTCCCCAACCTATTATACAACTCTCCTCCTATTGGGAGTCAAAGTGGCAGCCGTAGTAGTCTGTCTTCAATTTTTCTAATCAAAATACTAGGGTACCATGAACATGATCCCTTGCTTAATTTAGTATTTCCTCACAGATATTACATGAGCCTGGAGGCGCGGCGTAAGGATGGCGAGAAGGGCCCCGGGGGCCCCGCGCCGGTGCCTGGGGGCCCCGGTGGGCCTCCGGGAGGGCCCCGCCCGCCGCCACCGCACAAACCCAAGGACAAGGACGAGAAGCCCAAAGAGGAGGTTAAGGTAATTCCAACTGTTGTTAAATTAACGTTCAACATTCTAAAGTTTATAGTCTGATACGTTGGAAAAGCCACTTGATGGACAAACACAGCAACATGGATTAGCGTATCCATGGTGTAAATATGTTTATCAATAACAGGGCTTTAGCCTACAAACAATAGGTTAAATGAACATGTTATGTATTCTTGATTTGTCTATGTTCCTAGCTCTTTATTTTAAAAACTAGTAAAAAATGAACTAAAAACTGTTCAATGTTAAATGTACAGTCCAGTTTATATTTTTTTAATCGTGTCAATTTTGATCGCATATCCAAGTCTCTTGCTCCTTATACTCTCACCCCCGTACTAATAAACGCTGTATAACCTTTGAATAGTTATACAGTGTTTTGTCTCCTTCTATCGAATTAAACATGTCACTTGTGTGATGTGAACAAAACACTGTATAACTATTCAAAGCTTATACAACGTTTATTAGTAAGGGGGTCAAAGAATAACTTGCTAATAAATACGTCGCTAATTAATTTTCAGGTGCAGGTGAAACAAGAAGGCCAGAAGCCTACCACGGAGACCCAGGGGCCGCCCCCGCCGCCTACGTCACAGTACTACCTCCCCCCGTACATGCAGCCGCCGCACTACGGCGCACTACCGTTCGACCCCGTCTACCGAGCTCCTCTGAGTCCCATGCTCGTCGGAGGCTTCGGTGGAGGCTGGACGGTACCGAGATACCACGCGCCCGAGGATCTATCCCGCCCGGGGGCGCCGACTAAACTGGAACTACTGCCTCCCGGCCACGGCGCGCAGTACTCGTACGGGCAGCATAAGATACACGAGCTGCAGGAGCACGCGAAGTCGCCGCAGGGCAAGCCGCCCCGGCCGGAGCCCCCGAAGGAGTCGACCCGCTCGCCGCCGCCGCAGCGTCACGTGCACACCCACCACCACACGCACGTCGGCCTCGGGTACCCGCTCTACCCGCCGCCGTATCCTGGTAAGTTACACTTTTAAACCGTAAAATATAAGGTTTGGTAAAATCAATTACGGAAACTTTGGGGACTTGATTGACTGCTTGTGTAAAGACGTTTACGCAAAAAGAATTGAAACTCGTGGAAAAAAAATTATACACAATTTAATTTTATTGCAAGAAATTAAATCTTGCATTATATCGACGGCGCGCGAACAGCTGTTCAGATATGAACTCGAATGACCTTTCCTGGTGTATGTAATATGTATCGCTGTCTCTGTCTGCTACATCAGCTGTACTTGTCGCGCGCAGACATTTTATGCAATAGATTTAATTTCTTGCAAAATAATTTTAATTAGTATAACTTTTTTTCCACGAGTTTCAAATATTTTTTTTTGCGTAAACGTCTTTACACAAGCAGTAAATCATGTCCCCAAACTTTCCGTAATTGATTTTACCAAACCTTATATAAGACAGGCGGGATACATACATTATAGCAGACTAGTCTATTTGCGTTGAGAATGCTGATTGCGGGGCACGAAGTATATATACCAGGAGTCCGAACGGTATAGGCTTTTCCATAGTATTTATGTACACAATAATAAGCCCAGATCTTAGTTCTCTTTTCTGCCACTGGTTGCGTTAGAATTTTGGACGTTCCGATGCTATTATGTCGGACCAATCAGCGCACAGTCCTGAATCGCGCATATTGAACAATGGCGCGCTCTACCGGGAAAAAATCTGTCCCCTAAATTGGAACCAATAATTTAACATTACATTCGGACTCCTGGTATCTATACTTCGTGATGCGGGGAATCATCAGTATAAATGTCAAAATTTATCAATGAAGCTTAAGCCGTGTACACATTAACCAATTATTATAATTTTGAAATTGATTCACTGAATTCTTAACACAAATACACTACAGTAAATTCCATCATAGGATTGCAAAACCAAACTTAACAGTTTACTAATCCATAAATTGAGCCACAATAGAAACGAAATTCATAATTACCTACAGTTAAATGCCTAGATTGCGACTGTGTTGTTTGTATCAACTTGTTAATATATTTTCATTTTTACAAACTTCCTTTAAATTTTATTCCAAATTAATTGGTTAATGTTTTTTTTATATTTTGTCCCGTATCGCTTTTCTCCTCGAGTACATCTTTCTGTGAAACGTGTTTGGTTGCAGGGGCTCGATAGCATTCGGCTGAAAAGCGGCCGAACCCCGCACAAGTGTAAATATAGAAAGATGTTTCGGGACAGAGAGAGAGAGAGAAAGTAACTAATGGGGGATGTATGTTACAGCGGCGGCGGTACTAGCGAGTACGCAGGCGGTGGTCAATTCCTTCCCAACGCCACCCAAATGAAAGAGCAGCGATAATGTATAAGAATCGTCCTGTACGAAATTGTGACGTCACAAATTGACAAAATGGAAGAATCGGATCTTACGACAAGCCACGAAGCTGGCGATTACCGGATGTGACAAGTGAAATAGTGACTGTGTTTATGTACTGATCTCGTGAACTACATATGTGTGTGTTGAACAAGTTACCTTACGGTGTAAACAGTGGTGTGAGTGGACTCCATGTGAACTATATTCTAGAAGCACAAGTAAATACTAGTGTATCATATTACCCCTTAGCATGTAATATAGACATCGAAACCTCGGGCATTGTACTGATGTTAGCGGCCCCACAGTTATTTCGGAATCCTAGGACCTTTATTTATAAAGCATTCCACAGAGCAGAATCGATCTAGTTTTAATTTTTAAGTAGTATAAATAAGTAGTAGTAAGTTGATATAAGGCGTCAATGTGATCATAACAATAGGAGTAGCGTGCACAAAGTACCCTGCCTCTTTCGAGGACAACTATTTATGTAGGCAGCGACCCTAAGACTCTGTCCAGAAAGTGCGTAAGCCTGCGTAAACCTACGCACGTAGAGATTCTTATCTTATACAACAAAATGTGTGAATTTTGTACGATACGCGCATAGCTAAAATAATACGCACGTAGCTCCTGGACGCAATGTATGGGGCCCTAGTACCTCGACTACGTGCGTAGACCTCACGTGCGTAAGAATACGCAGTTTCTGGACATAGTCTTAGCATGAGAGTATCTATCTACACAGAGGGGAAGAGATTGTCGCATTAAGCTAATTCTTCGCGGCGATTTCTAGTTTCAAACCGGTTTTCTGTAAAAAAAACTAGTTTGAACTAGTTGTCAATGGAAAAGCTGCCTCGTTCGAGAACAACTTTAATGTAGGCAGCGACCCTAAGCATGAGAGTATCTATCTAAACAGAGGGGAAGAGATTGTCGCATTAAGCTGATTCTTCGCGGCGGTGTCTAGTTTCAAACCGGTTTTCTGTAAAAAAATCTGGTTTATACTAGTTGTCAGTGGAAAAGCTGGTTAAAACTTGGTAGACAATCTGCCTCAAACCAGATTTCAGTGGTAGGTCCGGCTCAAACTGGTTATTTGGTTGATAAATTGTGCGATTTTCATGACATTTAAACTCTCTTTGGGTATTTACTCGTGCGCGGTGTGGAATGTTTGAATCGCTGTGCGTAGGTGTATGGCTTAAATGTTTAAAAATCTCATAGACCGATACTTTAAATACAAGGGACTAGTATTTGTGTACTTATTGTACTGCACTATGTGTAAATCGCATTTAATTGTTCACTGTGTTGTATGCGATTCCTATGCAGATATTAAGAGCTCGATTACATTCATTCGATTTTCAGAAAACGCGTTAAGCGTTCATAGAGTAATTTAGTTTTTTATTACCACCGCGACATAGCTGTGAGCAGCAGTAAATTCTGCCAATCGGACGAGTGTAGTCGAAGCTTAATTGAATAGTCTTCCAGTCTGTTTCGGAAGCGGCTTATCCTAATTTGCATTTCAATATTTCCTACGAATAAAACGACTATGTTCTAGTGATGGCACGTTTTAATGTAAGACGCAAGTAATAGGATGAACCTCCAATAAAATGTATTTTCTTCAAGATAGTAACGGTAGGTTTTTTTGAGAATTACTCGGAATTTTATTGTCCAGCATCCGATTTTTTTCTTGCCCTTTTTACTATATCGTAATAAAATTGTATAAAAAAGGCGTTATAAGTAAAAAACTGGCTGCCTGCCGGAAGATGGAAATCCGTGTAGTGCATACAAAACCTACCGTCATTATCCTGAACAAAATACATTTTCTTGGAGTTTCACCCAATAGCTTCCGTTTATACAAGCGTGTTTTAAACGCTGCAATAAACGCTCGGCAATGTGAATGTCTGCGTATTATAAGTTCATTGCGAGTTAAAGTACGCTTGTGTAAACAGAGCTAAATGGTTCAATTTCAAGAGACCGCTCTCTATTATTTTAATTGTATGCGATTCATACAATATGAATTGATAGAGACAAAAATGGACCATCGTTTTTATGAGACCAACTTATATGTCTATTCTATATCGTTGGTCTTATAACTGAAGCTCGATTCACATAATCATTTCTGTTCAATTCGCAGTACGGTCTCAGTGCCAGCGCATGCTGTCGCACTCACACACGCATGCAAGAGCGTACCAGAGCGATAGCATGAATGATACCGGAACCCATCTGCATGTTGAATAGAAATAATTACGTGAAAAAGGCAACTCCCTGGTCTCATAGAAGTGAGACCGCCATAGTGAGAAATGGCACACAATGTTTAGACATACCTAACATTAGAGATTACTTGAATATATGTAGCATTTGATCTTTTAACGACTTATAGTTATTGTACGAGTGTACCTGTTCCACAGATTTAATGTAGGGGCCTAAATTTTTTTTGGGAATTGTTTTGCCATTAAATGTCAGGATTTTAACCTTTATAAGCAAGAAATCTTGGGATCATTTGTTTATACGCACGCTTTTGTAACGACACGCGTTGAGTCAAATATTATTTTTAAGCCAATTAAAACTACAGTCTCCAAGATTTATGAAAATGCATAAATGCAAAATGTAGGCTCTTCTTGTTTATTCATGTTATATTTTCATGAAATTAACCATAAAAATTGTCAAGTGGTCAGTTAAATCGTAACTTTTTGTGCAAGCGTTACAAAAGCGTTCGTGTAAACTTGTCTAATGTAGCTAATAACGCGACCGGAGTATGAATGTCGCGTAACGCAGCGCTGATGATGATGTACAGACTGATGTTTTATTTTTAGACTCGGTTTGTCGACGTTTGAACGGTTTGAAACTTAAGGTAACCGTGGTTTAAAACGATGATTAATGTAAACCACGGTTTAACAGCTGTTCGAATGTCACAACCTTAATCGGCTGAACAAAGCGATGATTACGCTTTCGATTATTTTATATAATACCAGTGTTGGTCTACAACATACGTTGTAATATAATATTAAAAAAATCATATTGTGTATTTTTTCGATGTAACTTAAAGCCGTTTGATTTTCTTAGAAAAGAATTCGAGACGTTGAAAAAAAAAGGAATAAAAATAAATTATTTCTTAACCGAATGCGTTTTATTTTAACTTAAAGACATGACTAGTACATAGTACCTACTACAAATACTTAAATATTTGTAATAAATTTCACTTAATTCTACCTATTGTAATGACATAAATACAGTCAGATTAGTCAGGCAAAGTTTCTCTAAAACATCTAAACATAGGTACCTACTTAATTTTTTACAATACAAAATGGTAATTGAATCAAAATTGTTTATATGTATGCGGTAACCGGTATAAAAAAGCTAAATTCCATCAACTAATTCAATGGTGTTTCATCTAAGAATGTATTAAAACAAATTTGCTATATTTTTATAAATACTTTTTGAATAATTACTGTTGTTATAAAGTTAACTTACATTGAAGAAACAAAAAATAATGCCAATATTTTTCTGGATTTTGTTTTTGCTCTGCGTTTACAATGCAAGTAATTCTCTATGGAATTTTGAAACATAATAACATTTGGTTGATAGTACATAATATAATATATAAATTATTAATGTTATCACTATACTGAGACCAAGAGCTAATGTTTCGTTGTAAATAACTTACATTAATATTATGACAAAAGTATTAAATTAATTACAATTAAATATATATGGTAACCTAAAATTAATCATTGCATTATGTTAAAGCTTAATAGTTAAATAAATACAGTGTCTAAGATCAAAGAGTAAATCATTGTCTTTGGCGGCTAAGTAAGGTACATTTAAATGTCGTCAACATAAAGTTGATGGTATCAAATTCATGATTTCTACAAAAATTGCATTAAAACATTCTCAAAAATCCTACTAATATTATAAATGTGATAGTTTGTGAGGATGGATGGACGTTTGTTCCTCTTTCACGCAAAAACTACTGAACGGATTTTGATGAAACTTGGTATGGTAGTAGGCTCTGGATTAAAACATAGGCTACTTTTTATCCCGAAAAAGTACAGTGTTCCCGAGGGACACTATATTAACGCGGGCGGAGCCGCGGGGAACAGCTAGTATTATTATGAATTGATAGTAAGTGTGCAGTCTAAAATTATACAGCTTGGACATACATCCAATTAATGAAGCTGGATGAGGTATTTTACATTGTTCAATTGTAATACTTCATTTTGAAAGAGTGTACTATTTTTTACAGAACTATAAAATCCATTTTTTACCTTATAGTAAATCTTTACAAATAAAGCATAGGTACATACCATAATGGTATTTACATAATTGTTCTTTCGACATATTAAAGTTGACCTAATAAATAAAAAAATAATTTACTTATAATTAAAAGTCATTCAGAACACATCTTATTGGTAATATGAAAATTTAAAAAAAAGTATTGAAAGTACTTTTTGGTAAAACAACAATTTAAATATTTTAAATATTAGATAGGTAATAATTTATTTCATTTTAAAATATCAATAAGTACTTTGTTCGTTCATTCATGACATTCTTCATTATTCCATTACTACTACAAAATTGAAAAAAATATGCCAACAATACAAAGTTATACTTACAATCAAAGTTTAGTAAATACTAAACCATAATTGGTCAACATTTCATTGTCATATCACAAATATTCTGTCATGGATTACTAACCTAAGTCTCATAGACTTAATAATACTGTATCAGTCTATATCTTCCGGCCTCAACTGCCTCTCGCCTTCGCTGAAGAAAATATTCATAGCTCTATACAAAAGGTATAGGCCGAACATTTTTCTTTCCTTTAGGGGCCAGGAGGCGACAACGCCGTAGTAGTTCCCAGTTTTTAGATTCTTCAAGTTCTGCAGCCCTAGTACATCGATCATGGCTGCCTCGTGGGTATAGGCTTCGGCCGGTATGACATTCTGGAAGACGTGCAACACCAAAACGCCCACCTTGCTGGACCAAATGTCGAGGATGTGCTGGACCTTTTTGTCGTTGGATTTCGTGAAGTTCTGCTTCCAGAGCGTTAGAGCTTGGTACAGATGGGAATATGGCCTCGATCGTTTGCCTGAAAATTATTTTAATTGCATATAAAACAGTGAAAATACATGTTTTTAGTTTATGGATATTTATATAAAATGGGTTGCTCGATGGTGGTTTCAAATTGCATGGTGTTGCAAATTCTTGAAACCACCTATGTAAGGACTCCCACACATAATTGCGAATTCGCAACGCATTCGCGAGATTGTATAATAGAGCCCATATACGAGCTCACGGATATTTGCAATGCTATGCGAATTCGCAATTATGTGTGGAAGCCCTATAGCAGGAATATGCTTCTTGTTTTTGTCGATTTTAGTTTAGGCGTTAGTCGAATAAGACATATCTATACTTATATGTATAAATAAAGAGGAATAGTTTGTTTGCATTGAATAGGCTCCGAAACTAATGGACCAATTTTGATGAAATTTGGTACAGATATGGATTACTTTTTATCGCGGCAAAATGTACGGTTACCGCAGGATTTCTTTTTGCGCGCACGAAGTCGCGTGCAACATCTAGTTGATAAATAAATGAATGATTTTAAGTTTTAACCGCATATCTGACAAAAATAAGTAACTCACCTTTGCCAACATAAAATATGGAGTTCACAAACGTGGTCCACGACACAAGCTGGCCCTGCTTGCCGTATTTGGCTGGCAGGTTGTCGGTCATCCTGGGGTCCAGCAGGAGGTACGTGAATGAGGTCTTAGCGCTGCCTTCCCGCCATTTCTTGTTGGGGCACGCGAAATCCGCCTTAGCCTTTGCCTCTAATTCCATAAACGGCGCAAGGTCTTGCATCCAATCGCTGGAGCGCAGGGATTTTTGGAGCTCGACGCTGTATGCTGGAAAATAAGTAACTTTTTATATGGGAACCCTTTAACATACTCACAGTATGTTAAAATACTATTTAGTCACAGAATACAGAACATCCAGAATGAGTGTTCGATCACATTTGTACGCAGCGCACTGTGTCCAAAACGCCATGGCAAAACACCGCCCAACCCGCTCTTTACTTTACTCTTTACACTTACAAAACAAATCTCGTTATTATGTTACGACAATTAGGTATTCGATAAAAATTAATTGAAAAAAAGTTGGGTAAAATATTCCGTTATTCTGTGGCAACATATTAATATTGTGCACTCCCAATTTGGAGTAGTCGTAACGGCTTCACTTTCAAGCGTGTTGATGGTTTCTGGATCTTCTGTATTCTGTGTATTTAGTATATAACGTCAAAAATTGCAAACAAATCTCAAGGAACATGTTTGTTTGGTTTAAGTCCTTCATTATTGCCGTTTTATCATTACTCTTGATAAAAAATTGTGTAATATATCTAATCTATTTATTTTACTTCCTGGTTGCAAATAATTTTAAAATAAACATTACAGTGTGATTATAGCTCAACATTTTAAGTGATACTAAATATCTTTTGAAACTACTTATTTTAATATTAAACTTTACCTAAACCAAAGAAATGATTACGCGTATGTATTCTTCGGGTTAAAATACGAAAGATTTGTATTTTTAATGCCATTTAAAATAAAATATTTCCGAAAATTGTGTAAATTATCTCAAAAATACAATGTTATGTCTTATATGACATTATTATTTTTTAAATAAATATTTTACTCTAAAGTTAGAGTTGTATACAATAATCTATTGTGTAAAATTGACATTGGAATGATAAACACTTTTATGTTCATAATCATTGATTGACACTGGTTAAATTTAATTTATTGCAGTAATAAAATGTTTAGATTAATAATAGTCAGCTATACTAATGCAAAAAAATAAATATATATCATAATTTATTTTCAATTTCTTATCGACATTTTATATTCCTAATATTATACACAAACCCCTTTACTAATAAAAATATTTATCCAGTAGATAAGCAATACAATGTTTTGTCCATGTCATGTCAAGCGACTTTCCCAACGCATAAGACAAGGACAAAACATTGTTTTGTTTATCTACACTATGGGGGTATGTATTTGAATAGTACAACACTAATTGTTTTTACAGACTCGCTGATAAGCTAATGACTAATCTAACAATAATTGTGGCCAAACTCAACACAGCAAAAGCAATCGGGGAATACCATTCAAAATAAAAAATAAACTTACTTTTTCCCTGTTCTTTGACGACAATCGGGTTTTTCCTTAGCGCATGTAGTTTCTTCAGGTAAAGGGATCTCGTACTGTCTAGTATCGGGCCAGGGCTGAACCCTAGGGCTATGAGCTCCGCCCTCAGGGCATTGTTGTCGTAGTCCATGGACGCAGGGAGGGAGCTCGCTATGGACGCTATACTCTGGTCCGGACTATCGACATTGTCGTCCACGGGTAAACTGAAAATTATTACGCAATATATATTAGGTATTGTTGTAGTGAAGTGCTTTTATGTGATAGCGGATGTGGTAGTGCGAGTGCGGAAAATAATACTATGAATAGGTACAGCAATTAGAATTGATTATAAATTAAAATTTATTTTTTTAAATCGCGTGAATAAGCGTTTTTTTAATGAAAAATTTGCGGCCTTTTTGATTACGTAGCCCAGATTTCACCCTTAAAGGCCCCCACAGACGAGAGGGCGATCGTTTCAGTTAGAACTGACGTCTCGGCCTGAACGGATTCGAGCACACACAGGGAAAAAATCGCATCCGACCCAATAGACGTCAGTTCGGACTGAACGGATTCGGGCCCACACACGGAAAAATCGCATCAGTCCATTTTGGTACTGCGCGCTACGGTCGTGTTTATCAATTTTGTATTTAAACACCGCGAAAACTCATACTACATTTATACACGATACACGCCCGCACAGCCGCGGCTCGGGCGAGAACTGAAGCGATTTGTCCACAACTCCACACATGGTCCGTACATTACAGTCCGCCCGTTCAGGCCAGAATTAATGTTGCAAACTTAGTTATTTTACAAAGATTTACTACTAAATTGAGTAGGTGTTTTATTCCCTCCTTAGTAGGAATTTAGTTGTTAGGAGTGTTTTAGTACGAAAGAGCCAGACGGTAATCATATAAAAAATAGCCTAGGTTAAGCACAAAAAAAATTGCATCTTATCATAATAATACATTCGTCCGTAATTTTCTTAAAACTACCCGTTTAATTACTATATACCATAGATATATAATATTAAAAAGAGGTAGATATGTTATAAACGCGTAAAAATGAAGACTCTGAGTCGGGCCAATTTTGGTTAGTGTGCTCCGCGAGTAATAGCGTGTTTTGTGTTACTATGCGACGTTGACATATTGATACGCGTCCCATGTCAATGTGTGTCGTGGCACAGAAATATTGTCAGTTTTGTAAGGATATAACGTATCTATGTAATGGTGTCTACAGACACACGAATTTGGTACGGAGCGTACAGCGGATCTGGTACGCTCCGTACCAGATCCGAGCGTGTGTAGGGCAGTCCGGCGAACATAAGAAGAAGGCGAAGAGTTCGCCAGAAGAAGGCGAAGAGTTCGCCGCTGTCCGCATCGGATCTGGTCCGCTCCGTACCAAATTCGTGCGTGTGTAGAGCAGTCCGGCGGTTAGACCGTACAACGGTATCAGTGTTGCCAACTTAGGGATGTACCCCCCAATATTAGGGAAAATATCTACGGGGGTTTACTAGTGGACAGGATGTTTAGAGTTTACTCCTTATGAATCAATTTGTATGTAATAATAAAAAATATTTTAATGTGTGTATATAGCCAGGGATATGAAAATGTATTGGGAGTGAAATCAGATTAAGACAAGTTAGTTTTATGTTATTCACGCGTAAGTCTTTATGTTAAACACATAACCTTTCTTTCTAGCTTATTATCTTGTAAGGTCGTGTCAACGGAGATATTAAACAACTTGATTCATTAGAATATGATTTATTACTGAACCATCAATATAAGACATAACACATTTTATATACTTACTCATACACACTTACATTACTATATATTCTACTCACACACCACACGCCCACCGGCAAAAAAAAATAAAAATAATGAAACAGTTATTTTTATTTAAGAAGGTAATTAAGTATACTAATTTTGTTGAGAGAAAAAAAAATATATTAATAACTATTAATACATATTAATATTATAGTATTGATTATTTTTACCATTCTAAATGTAGTTTGAAACAATTTAATAAATTTACTTAACACAAGTACATACATTTTCAATGGCAAAAGAATTAAAAAAAATTATTTAATATATGGTCTAGTTCTATTTTTATGTACTATTAATTCTTTACCTTTATATTGTATTTTTAAATTAGGATTACAATCTTCTATTACTTTATATGGTCCAATGTACAAAGAATCTAATTTGTTTACATTTTGTTCATTCTTAAGTAGTATCATGTCACCTGTATTATATGTTATAGGATTTGTATAGGAATCATATTTACATTTTCTAATTTGTTTACTGCTAATTAAATGCTGTCTTGCATCATACTGTGATTTTTGAAGTCTGTATCTAAGTTGTTGCGGATAGTTTTCTGGGTTATATAAAGGTGCAACCTCGGATGTTAAATTACTAGGTAAATTACATATTTTTCCGAAAACTAGTTCGTATGGAGTGTACGTGGTTGACGTGTGTACGGTCGTATTAAAAGCGAAGCACCAATATGGTAACCATGAACTCCAATTTTGTGGTTCATTATCCGTTTGTATGCGAAGGAATGACATTAAATGTTTATGGGTATTTTCTAAGCTTCCTATTGACTGATGATGATACGCTGTCGAAGATATTTGATTGATTTTAAGAATTTTACACACTTCATTCATTACGTTCGAAATGAACTCCGTGCCCCGATCAGATATTATGTTTCTTGGAATGCCATAGCGTAAAATAAAGTTATGAATGAAAGCTCTTGCCACTGAAATTGTATCCTTATTTCTTAAGGGATAAGCTTCTACGTACTTACTAAGATCACACTGTAGTGTGAGAATATATTTGTAACTATCATTATCCTTACTTAAGGGCCCAACTAAATCTAAATATATCCTATCGAAAGCCGAATAGCCCGTATCGGTGAGGACCATTGGCTCTTTTATATACTTAAAATGTTTCTGACGTTTACACTTATCGCAGCGATTTACGAAGTCTATGACGTCTTTTTCCAATTTTGGCCAAAAGTAACGTCGTTTTATGTTACTTATCATGCGGCGTATGCCGGCGTGACCACTACTCGGTAGTAAGTGGTAATCATTTAATATTACACGTTTTGTATCATGATCATTTATAACTTTTACACCTTTTAAAATATATAAACGCGGTCCGGACCAATTAGGTGTAATATCTATACTTTGACTTAAGTCTTTTATTAATGTGCTATTCTCATCATTTTGTATTATACACACATTATCTATTTTTATTTTTTTTACAGTAATACGCCAAATTCCTTACAAAGGCATCTCGTGCACATTGTAATCGGAAATAAGGGTTTACTCTTATAATACCATTTGATGCATCATAATTAAATAAATTTTTATTTTGTTCGTCTGAGAACTTTAAACTTTTCCATTGTTTTTCATTTAAAAATCGTAACTCAGTACACTCCTTTGGTTTTTTAAGCAACTCCATAACTCTTGGGTGATCAGTCCAATCGTTAGCAGTTCGCTCGGAAACCTCAGGGTTGTCACTGACATCCTCTAAACCATCTTCATTTATTTTCCTTCTTTGAGCTCTCGTCAAAACTGACACAACATGTTGATTTATTTCCTTCAATTCCTCACTAGTTATTCGGATACGTGACAACGCATCTGCAGCTACATTGTCAGCACCTTTAACATATTCTATTATATAGTCATACTCCTCTAAAAGTAACCGAAATTTCGTCAAACGACTAGATGGATTTGTTTGATTGAATAAATAAATCAACGGTTTGTGATCAGTTCTTATAATAAATTTCCTTCCGAAAAGATATGGCCTAAAATACTTTACGGACCACACGATAGCGAGCAATTCTTTTTCTATCGTGGGGTACCTAACTTCCGATTTATTGAGACTACGGCTAGCGAAAGCTATGGGTCTGTTGTCATTATTACATAATACGGATCCGATTGCATATCCCGATGCATCTGTTTGTAAAATAAACGTGTTGTCGTCGTCGAAATTCGGATATTGCAATATTGGCGGAGATATTAATGAGTTTTTTAAAGATTCAAAAGATTTTTTACATTCATCTGACCATTCAAAATGAACATATTTCCGACACAACCTATTAAGTGGTAAACATATTTCCGCAAAATTTGGAATAAACTTTCTATAAAAATTTACGAACGCTACAAATCTTTTTGTTTCCTCAGCATTTTTTGGAACGGGATAATTTTTTACTATATTGATTTTTTCTAAATCTGGTTTTATTCCTTCAGAAGAAACAATATGACCTAAAAATTGCATTTCTTTTCTTAAGAAATCGCATTTACATGGATTAAGTTTTAAATTAACTTTTCGCAGTCTAATTAAAATATCTATCAAATTTTTGTTATGCATTTCTAAATTACGTCCGAAACAAATTAAATTATCTAAATAAACAAATAATTTGTCGTATGTGAGGCCTGACATAGCAATTGTCATTAAACGGGAAAAAGCACTAGGGCTAATTTTTAAGCCCATGGGTAAGCGTGTCATTTGATATTGCCCAGAAGGTGTAGTAAATGCTGTGTACTTTCTGCTTTCTGGGTTTAATTTCACCTGATAATAAGCTTGTGACAAATCTAACTGTGAAAAATACATTGAGCCTGACAAAGAATCTAAAATATCGTTAATATTTGGGAGAGGAAATTTATCATCTAAAATTCTAGTATTTAATTTTCGGAAATCTATAACAAGCCTCCATTTCTTAGAATTATCGTCGGATTTTTTAGGAACCAATAAGACAGGGCTCGACCACTCGCTTTTAGCTGGTTCAATTATATTTTCGGAAAGCATTTTCTTAACTTGTGTTTCAATTTCCTCGCGTTGGGAAAATGGTAACCTGTACTGTTTAGTATAAACTGGGTCTGCACCTGGCTTTAGCAGTATGTTTTGGTCGTAAAGATTAGTGGTAGATAGTTTATCATTCGGCAAGTGAAAAACATCGGAAAATTTTGCACATATGTTTTGAATTGATGACATTTCTTCGCTATTCAAATGATCAAAATTTATTAGGTTCAATAAAGTGCGCACCCTATCTCCGTCAATGTTACAATTTCGTTCAAAATTACAAATTTTGTAATCTGATAATAAATGTACCTCTGGTCTAAAATAATTAATATCCACTTGCGTTTCGCGTGTATTTAATATCTGTATATTAACTTGTCCATTTTTCGGCCTACAAATGCTTCCGGCTATAAAAACTCCATCGCATAATTGATACGGCAAAATTACACAGTCCTCGTTAAAACTACTGCCTAATGTAAATATCTTTTCACATCTCGATGGAATGCTCAAAAAACAGCTTTTATTTCCTGTACAATTATTTATCATAGGTAAGGTTATATTATTATTACTATGACTAATAGTAAACGTATTATTTTCGAAATTTAAAATAGCGTTATATTTGTGCATAAAATCTCTACCTATTATACCATGTCTAATACCAGGCAAAGTTTGCATGACATAAAATTTGTGTTCAAATTCCTGACCATTTATGGTCAACGTAATGAAAACATAGCCTAAAGTTTGCACTTTGCCTCCAATTCCATTTATGGAAATGCATTCCTTATGAATTGGAATGTTCCACTGCGCTACCGTGTTGTATTTCAATACGGATAATGATGCTCCGGAATCTATAAGCAAACCATATTTGGCACCTTGTATTAAGAATTCTACCGAGCTATTATTGTTACAAGCGTAAATAAAATTATTATCGAAAAAACTGTAATGAATTTTCTTTACGTTCTCCCAATTTTGCGTTGGTACAATGTTCGTCATTAAAACTCATATTGTTCATGCCTGTTTCAATAGCGTGTACATTATTAGTACGTGTATATGTACGTTCAGGCCTGCCACGATTTAAGCGAGTCGCTCCGCGTTGCATATTACGATAATTTCCAGACTGATTCTGAAAATAATTTTGTGTTCGCCTATTAAAAGATACTCTATTATTGCCCCTATGTATACATCTATTGTTCGTACGATTAGGGCGGCCATTACCAAATCTGCGGTAATTTCCTCGATTATTATAAGAATACCCTTGATACCCAACATATGCCATATCGTGCGATTGAGGACGATTGTACGACAACTCCTCGTCCTGCGCAGCTCTGATGGTGTCTTTCAACGTGTCATAATTACGTGCCGACAGAATAGTGCGGATTTCACGGTTCCGTAACCCATCTATAAAACTTTTAATGGCGATTTTCTCATTTTGGGGGCGCAAAATTTTATACGCATTTTGATCGCCATCCGCTTGTGCGACCGTCAAATCCACAAAAAGTTGTTCAACTTTAAACCCATACTTGTCTAAAGTCAAACCATTTTGGCTAATAAGAGACAATTCCTTATGGATAGCTGTACTCGACTTTTTGGTGAGAAGATGTTGGCGCATGTCTCTAATAAGCGAGTCACAACTATTATACGAAGTCGACATTCGTAATTTTGCATTTTCGTGCAATCTAGTCTTTAAAATAAATTTAACGAGCATTTGATTACCTTCTGTATTGAGTGACGAGCTATACAATTCTATGGCATCTATCAAAGATTTTGTGACGTTTTCATCACCATTCATAACCGGTAATAAAGCGACAGCAGTTCTATAATTAAAAGACTCCATAATTGCTTCGGTTTGCATTTCGACCGTACACTCGACACTAGAAGTCTGACAACTATAAGATTTTGAACAAAATGTTTCTATATCTATAAAATATTTTTTAATCAAATCACAGTATGACTGAATTTCTTGCAAAATATTAGCACTAAATTCTTTATTTTCAATCTGTTTTGACAAAATTTCAGTACATTCATCAAATCGGCATTTTAATAACGTAGCCTCTTCTAACTTTTGTTTTAAAACATTTTCTGTTCTCCTAGCATAACTAAGCTTCGTTAAATTATCTTTAATATTTTTTAACTTGTCATATATATCTTTAAGTTCATTTGCCATTACATAATATCAAAAAAAGTATATTTATATAAAATTTAAAATACTACATAATTATTTTAAACATAATTTAAAAAAAAAGCTAAAGTCCCATTTTAATTAATTAACGATAGAACACTCGTCACTCCACTTTTCACTGAATGCCTTTTGGTTTTTTTATGTTAACAATCACAAATCACTTACTGCTCGGGAGTCTCATACCGGCCTCCTGGTGGTGGTGCTCGGGCTCCTGGCGCTGCTGGCGGCACTCGTAGCAGACACGAGCCTCCGGGGTGGATCGTCGAAACGACCGCGTGAGGTTTTGGGCTAAAACCTCATTACGAATCCACGAATAATGGCACCTTTGGTACAGTCTATAAATAGCGTAGAGTACCGCGATACCGAGTATCGTACAAATTACGAACATAACAATACTAATGTTCGATAAATGATAGTCTGTCATCGACGCCGAATTTTGCGCACCACTTTGAGTAATAAATACGTTCTCTTTTTGAATATTTGACCGGCACATCGCGAAAATTCACTGTATGTCTTTATAATAAAACTTTTAAACTTTCAAGAATTTAAAATTTCGCGACCGGACTCGGCAGCCCGTCTCGGGTGGCAGGGTCGCCATGTAAGGTCGTGTCAACGGAGATATTAAACAACTTGATTCATTAGAATATGATTTATTACTGAACCATCAATATAAGACATAACACATTTTATATACTTACTCATACACACTTACATTACTATATATTCTACTCACACACCACAATCTCTTAGACCTGTCAATGGTATAAGTAATCAGGGGTAAAATTTGGGGAGAAATATTTTTTAAAGTGTTGGTATCACTACCCGTTATCAATGAATTGCGGGAATCATCGACGTCGTTGAAAAACAGCACTATAAATAGAACTCTGTGCTAATGTAATAGAGCATAAAATCGAACACACGAGTGTCGAGCTTCACGCTTCACTGCACCGTACCAAATCCGTGCGTGTGTAGCGACATCGAATTTGGTCTCCGGATATGATTCGCTGTACGCTCCGTACCAAATTCGTGTGTCTGTAGATAGCCTTATAATTAATCAAAGCTATATACGTAATATTTCCTAGTATATTTTAATTTAATTTCAAGGAATGAAAAAAATGTTAATATAACAAAACCTAAAATGCAGTAGTTTTTGGGGGGCTTCAGGAATTTCTAAGTTAACCTGTTGTACGACAGAGCTCGAAATTGGAATTTTCTCGCTAATGTCCGTGAGTTGACAGCACGTATAAATATTTGTTGTCAGACAATCAAATTATGAGTTATTTATAGAAACCTACATAATTATTTCTTATGAATCATATATCATGAATCATATATCATAGTAATCTATACTAATATTATAAAGAGGAAAACTTTGTTTGTATGTTTGTTTGTTTGTAATGAATAGGCTCAAAAAGTACTGGACCGATTTCAAAAATTCTTTCACCATTCGAAAGCCACATTATCCACGAGTAACATAGGCTAAATTTTATTTTGGAAAAAAATAGGGTTCCGTAAGGTATTTGGGGTTTTCGGACACAAGGTGTAAAAAATCAACCAGAAAAGTTACTTATTTTGCGTACGCTGCCTAAACTATAAAAGATAGAACCGTAAAATGTTCTAATTAATTGTAGATCTTATAAATATCTACAAAAAAGTCCGCGACACACTATACCTATCTATGTCGAGTGAGGCACAACAACCATTTTTTTATTTAGAAATCTTGAATTTTTTTTGGACTACATTTAAACGCGTTTATTTTATTCATGCTATTAATCCTTATGAAAATAAATTATTTCATCACTAAGAACAGTTTATGTAGATAATATTTGGTCTTTGAATGATTAAAATTGGACGTTTGGTTTTGAAGTTATGGCGAAATTAAAATATTACGATTTCTGCTGCACGGCCCGCTGCGAAGTGGGCGTCACCAAGGCGGGGGTAGGCGTGCGGGAGGGAATTTAGATCTATGAGTAAGGTACCCGCATTATTAGTATCAGTATTGTACCCATAGATTATACAGATACATACTATTGTACCCGTGTGAAGCCGGGGCGGGTCGCTAGTCTATAATAAATTTCCTGTCTAATTTAATAGCCTGTACGCTAAATATAAACTTACCTTTAATTGTAGACTGCAAATAATTTTCAGGCCAGCGAATTTTTGCTATTTTCCCACTATTTTCCCACAATTACACTACACAAACATTAACTAACTTAACTATTGTTTATAACAGTAAGCTTACACTATCAACATATACGGTCACATAAATTATTCACTTCAAAACACGATAATGACTTCTCAAGTTTAGTATAAAGATAAACAATCCCCTTCCCTATTCCCTTCCCTACCCTCCCTCCTATTCCCTCTTAAAAGGCCGGCAACGCACTTGCAGCTCTTCTGATGCTGCGAGTGTCCATGGGCGACGGAAGTTGCTTTCCATCAGGTGACCCGTTTGCTTTTTGCCCCCATATTTCATAAAAAAAAAAACACTCCGCGCGTGTTTACTCGACGTTTCACTGCCGCGCGCGCCGAGCAGTGTGACCGTTTTCAAAAACCGCTAAACTACTAGAGATGTAACTTACTTTTCTACTGAAATCTACTAACGTTTTGGAAAAACCTACTGAAATTGTACTGACGTACTTTGTGGCTTAAATTCACATAAATTGATAATTTTTGATGAGACAGATATGAATATAGGTTTTATTAATAAATTATTAGATACACACGTATGTACTTAATTAATTACCTAGTCATCATTGTCATGTTTCGATTTTTTTAATTGGGTATCTTAACCATATTTGGAAATTTGTGCAATTACCGCCGTTGTCATATAAACATGTAAAAGCGATGGTATACATTATGAGTGTTTAAAAACCTAATAGACTAGGGCTAGATTAATTTAGACCTTTGAAAATGGTCAAAAGTGAAAAGAATTTATAGTAGGATGAAACCCATTGGAAAAGGAATAGAATATTACAAAAATAAAAGGAAAAACAATTTACGGGCGATTTGAGGTCGAGAAGTGTAAGAGGGTGAGTTTTTAAGTGTAGAAAACGGTTTATCTCGATTTCCGGAAAACTACAAGTTTTATGGAAAAAAATCAATGGCAAAGTTGTAGGTCTACAATTTTTGTATTTAATTTTTTTTTTACATAACCTCAAAATTCACGTGAAAAATTCAAGTAACCTTATTTTGACTTTATATCGAAAAATTAACCCTAATTTTCAATCGAAAATTCTCCCCTCAAAATATCAGCTTTTTTAAAAATGTCGATGGGCTTTTTCGTTGAAATCTCTACTATTTCTGATAATGTAAAAAAATTATATATTTACATTACCATTTTACATGTTCTCAGAAAATGCAAAGAAAAGAACAGGTAGCAAGGCTGTGTAGGTAATATGGTAATGTATTTTTTTTACATTATCAGAGAGGAGAGATTTAAACGAATAAAAAGCCCACCGAATTTTAAAAAAAAGCTGATATTTTGTCGGGAGAATTTTCGATAAAAAATTAGGGTTCAATTTTCGATATTAAGTCAAAATAAGGTGAAAAAATAAATATTTTAAATTAAAAAAATCAAAAGTATATTTGGAACATAATAAGGTAAGTTTTCACCAAATTTCGTGAAAAAAATATTTTTTTGTAATAAGATAAAAATTAAAAAACAAAAACTTTGTTTTTTTAATTTTTCACTTTTTGAGATTATGTGGAAAAAGTATAAATAGGTACAAAAGTTGTATACATAGGTTGTAGATATTTTTATTACCTACAACTTTGCCATTTGACTTTAACTTTTACTATAATTAACAAGCGTCGAATAACCTACGAAGTAAGCGACGAATCACTGACAGCTATCAGAGGTTTTGTTAACATTTCCGATGTTGCCGTGTTAAGAGAAAAGTATTTGCTAAAGTTTAAAATATTGCCAGGATATTCTACTGAAATCCGCTACTTTTCCAAAAAATACTGAAAATCTACTGCACTACCAATTTTACAACGAAAATCTACTGTTGCAGTAGTCAATCTACCGTAACCGGTCACACTGGCGCCGAGACCAGCATATGTGCCTACTGTTTGTATGACCTGTCCTTGAACCCTAGCAATTACCGATACGCGCGCGCTCATAGCGATTTTATCAATCTATTTAGGTATACTGTAAAACTGACTGGATTTTCTGATTACATAATATCTATAATATTTAATCATCATTTATATTTAAACATATTTTAGCAATTACAACCATTATATCAATTTTTTGATCGAATTTATAAATAAATTACGGCACCCGACGTATGAAATTTTACTCGCTATATAAGTTATATACTTACCTACTTTTTTTAACTTTCTTCAATAACTTCAGTTAAAATATTTTATTAACTAAGTCTATACTTAGTAGGCCATAGTATTTATGTACACAATAATAGGACCAGATCTTAGTTCTCTTTTCTGCCACTGGCTGTGCTAGAATTTGTTACGTACCGAGTGTTGCCAATACTATTATTTATTACAATTATTTTTAAATTACCGTTAGGCAATTACCATGTTCTACGGTATCTATACTTCGAGAACAGTTTCTAAGAATTTCCTAAAACTTATAAATAATTAGACTTAAATCCACGTTTCTCATAATATTTTATCCAGAGCTGTCAATAGCAACATAACTTCTCGCGTAATTTCAAACGAGTGCTTGTCAAACTGTCGCGCGCTCTACCGGCAAAAATCTGTCCCCGTAATCGAGACCATTATTTTAACATTACGTTCGGACTCCTGGTATCTCTACTTCGTGCATCAAAGTATTTAAACACAAAGGAAGTGACCACAACGACTGCATACGTGGTTGAACTAAGTACGTATGTGCGTGTGCACGATTCAACGGCGCTATTAAGGGATTTTCATCGTATGCCTGGTCGAGCGGCAACTTTTTCGATAGTACATAATATGCATGGTAAATTTAATTATGTTGGTATGTTCGCATTGCATTTGCACCCACAGGATTCGATAACTCTATACGATTTTCAGCTCTATTGCATTAAAGCAGAGTTCTATTTATCCTTCATACTTCATACTCAAAAGCTTCTTACGTGCGTGAGAGTGTGAGTGTGTGATACACACAAACGTAACTATCTATGTGTAGACGTGCCGACAAAACTATATTTACCCAATTTTCATTTCTTGGTAGGCTCCGAACCCGAATTCATTTCAAGCAAGGCCACAACACTGCGTTGCAGCGTCGCAACGCAAAAATCGAACATTGGACGGTGGACCTCATACTCATATATTTACATAGAAATATATACTTACACAACAGGAGAAACGCGTATTCTCTTCTCGATGAGTACAACACCCTCCTCTTTATCCTCATACTTATATTCCTCTTGAATATTAGCCAGTATGATACTCCCAGAGAAATTACTGCTGACACCGCTACTGGCTGATGATCTCCTGGTGTTACACGCTCTGTTGTCCTCACTACTCGACAACCACTCGTTCGTTCTATTCTGAGCCACGATCAACGCTTTGTCCAAATCCTGAGAGTCGTCCGTCATTATTGAATCCCTGAGACTTAGTTTAGTTTTTAATTCTGATATGAGATCATCGTTTTGACTCTTGGATTTCTTTAGGCTGGTTTTTGTGTTGTAGTTCTTATGTGTTATGCAGTTCGGTGAGCCTGGTAGCGAAAAGTTTTCGTATACGCTAAACCTTCTGCTGCTTTGTGATTGGTCTGAAGTCATTTGTAGTGGCTGTACCCCACTGATCTCTACTTCTCTCCTCGAGGTGCAGGTTTTGAATGTGTCATCTAGTCTGGAACTGTCTATGTTTCTGTCTTCTATTCTAGAAGCTTCGATGTTTCTGTAGTCACTACTGGATCTTTCTGTACTGCTGTCTCTAGAAGATCCTTTGCTTCTGTCGTCAACTCTACAACTTTCTTTATTTCTCTCGTCGAATTTAGATGTTTCTAAGTCGATTGTCTCATTGAGTATGGGATAGAGTTTATTGATTACCCTTTCTTTGCTTCTGTCGTCGAACCTACAACTTTCTTTACTTCTGTCATCGAACCTGCCACTTTCTTTGCTACTCTCGTCGAACCTACAACTTTCTTTGCTACTTTCGTCGAACCTACAACTTTCTTTGCTTCTGTCGTCGAACCTACAACTTCCTCTGCTCCTCTCGTCGAATCTAGATGTATCCACGTCGAACGTCTCACTGAGTATCGTGGGATACAGTTTGTTGATGACCAGACTGTTGTTTTCACACCATTCTCTAATCATGTCGGATTTCCTGGCCTCTTTCACATCAGAGACCGGTTCGTATTCCGCCACCATTTGCTCCGTACTCACCAGAACTCGTTCTGTAATACAAATTGCATACAATTAATTACATAAATAAAGTATTATATGAGATTACAGGTATGCTAATATTGTTAAGTTTTGTCGACTTTTCGATTTACTTTTTTTCTTATCAATTTTTTAAAGTTTTATTATAGATAGTGTGTTTTGCTTTCGTTCGAACCTATTTAAATCAAATAAAAATAAAGTATTATCTAACAGAGCCTATGGGTTTAATTTTATGGTGTTTTAATTTAAGAGACCATTAAAAGTTAAAACTACGTTAACACATAATTAAATTACTTTAGCAGTTTCCCAGAATACGAGTACCTTTGTGTCCTATTTTATCATGATTTATCTTATCTTTTATGAGGTAAGTTTAAGCATCTTTAACGAAAAACAGGGTAAAAGATAAACTAGACTTTATTTTAACAAAAATAAAGTTAAAAATCCAACAAATCAATGTGATTTCGTAAATAATTTTTAGAATAAGAATGAAAGCTAATATGAAATGTTTTCTATGATATAATAAGGACTATTGTTTCAAAACATGTTTGAGAGCAACGCACTCTATATCTTTACGATCTCCAAAATAATTATCATTTATGACATCTTCCATGAGAACTAATTAATAAACTTTTAACAACATTTTTTTTAATCCTACTAATATTATAGACATGTGAAAGTTTGCGAGAATGATATTGATATCCATCCATCCTCGCAAATTTTCCGTATTTTCGTAACTAAGGCTGGGACTATATGCAACGGAATCCGGTAGGACGTAGAGAATTATGAGCACTGAAAATAGAACTCTGTGCTAATACAATACAGTTGAAAATGGAAGTTTCGAGTGTCGAGCTGTCATATATGACATTGACATTTGACTCGACACTCGGATGTTCGATTTTCAACTCTATTGTATTAGTGCAGAGATCTATTTCAATGCTCATAATTCTCTACGGTCTAACGGATTCCGTTGCATATAGTCCCAGCCTTAACGTCCATCTATCTATCCGGATGGATGGACATTTGTTACTCTTTCACGCAAAAACTACTGAACGAATTTCGATGAGGTATGGTAGTTAGTTAAGGCTTTGGATTAAAACATACGCTGTAGACTTTTCATTCCGAAAAAGTTATTCCTGTACTGTATTACCGAGAGCGAAGCCGCGGGAATAATCCAATAACATCATCTATCGATCAAATTACCCAATGATTTTCTTTACTGCGTTAAGAGCATGTCAAACGAATTGCTGCAATATCAAACTATGTACACTACGGCCGCTGTATCTTGACGGGTCTGAACATAGGCTCTGCGAACTTTAGCGCGTGTACAACTCGTGAAGAAAACTGTTATTGTATTATTTTTATATACCTATGTACTAATAAAATTCCCTAATACAGTTGACCAATTAGTACAAATAAAATAAATACGAAAACACTTAGAAACAGATATTGTGCAACCTTCTGCGCGAAGTTCAGACTCGCCAAGATACATCGGCCGTATTGTACATAGTTTCCTTTACAACCGGCCTGTGGAGTGTGGTTTCACGATCACGTCCGCCGTCCGCCGTGTTCGCTGGGCGTGACGGGAAGTGCACGACTGCACCCGTTGTTTTGCAGTTAAGTTACGTTAGTAATATATTATATTCTTTGGTTAAGTGGAACAAACATTAAATACCGATTAGGCTTTGCGGGACATGATAGTACTAATACTAATTTGTATGTTGGCGTGGACTACACGTGTGGAGACAAGTTACTCGCCATGCCATCAGGCGACCTGTGGGCCTAGCAGGAAATTTGACAGCGGCAAAAACGTAACGTTATCGAATGAGATGTACTTATGAAAATCTGTCAAAATCATGTCAGCGCCCATACAAATTTCATTTGATTAGGTACGTTATGTTAACGCCGCTGTCAAATGTTCCTGCTAGGGCCCTAGAATCGTTTTAGACGTTTCACATTAGAAGTTGGTATAGGTAAAACTTTTCTGTAATTCTGTGGGTAAAACTTGCCTAATGTGACATCTAACATCTTACACCCGAATACTAAAACGCTAATCAAAATTAAGAGCCCTTCTATTCACAGGCTGTCCCTCTCTCTGCTAGCCGAAATGACAAGGACAGCATGTGACTTGAGCGGCACTTAGTTTAACTATCGTTTCATTATTCGTTCATATTGTGATTAAATGCTTTCATCTGAAGGTCTAACTTCAACAGAAATAAAAACCGAGCAAAATTTTAGTCTGTGGGAGTTTGCTCCTTCGTTGCAAAAGTACGTCTGCATTTAAGTTACCTAACTAGAAACGTTTAAAAGTTATAACTTATAACTCAATGAATTCAGTCTGAACTACGAAGCCAGGTATTTTCATTCAGGCATCGCAAGCGACATGTCACTTAGCGATGACCAGTGGCGTAGCATGGGTGTCTGCCGCCCGGGGCGAACGTCAATTTGCCGCCCCCTTACTCGGGTTTTGCCGCCCTCCTACTTAGGTTTTGCTGCCCCCTTACTTAGGTTTTGCCGCCCCCTTAGAAGTGCCGCCCGGCGCGGGCCGCCATCCCCGCCCCTACTACGCTACGCCACTGGCGATGACTTATGTCAAATCTCATACATTTTGTTTTCGAACTTCGCCGTCGAAATTATCGAAGGCATCTTGACTAAAGGCCAATGGCTTTGAAATCACAAGCGGAAAGGACCCTCCCAGCTCGTGGGAAAGTGCAGTGGAGCAGAACAGTTTTTTGCACCAGCAAGTATAACGCGTTTCAAATGAGAATAGGAACGTCAATGACCTTTTTCTGTCAAATATCACTCGAAAAGTTCGATTTTCAGAAAAACTTATGTGCATATAAATATTAATAGTCTTGCATCGATTTTAAATAACAGCGTTAAATAGTAATCAATTATCTAAACATAAATTTAACTATCATAACAGTCTAAATTCGAAACAATATGGCGCCGACTCGATCCTGTTCTCATTTGAATCGCACTATAGCTACATTTCAATGTTCATACATTTACTGATATATTACGACCATTAATCGATTGATGGTATAATATCTAATAGCTAACTACTTAAAAAAAAAAAAACTAGAAAAACTTAAAAAGCTACAATAAAAAGAAATCTCCCAGGTCGTCCGCGTCCCCACCAGGCAGAGTACCTAGAAGGCTTAAAGAGTTTCCCCGCTGAATTGCGATACTCACTCTTTGGGCCAGATAGGTGCCGGCTCTGGGGTCTCGGGTGGCCTCAATTAGTTTTTTGGAAATCTCTCTGAAAAGTTTGTGCGCACCCGGACCCCATGAACCTAGGGTTTCAACCCCAAACGGTTCAAATATGAGATCCCCACTAAGGTTCTCATATTTGCGCCGCTTGAGGTTGATTATGTGATAAGATTTATTTTTATAGTATTTGACGCGTTTTTGAATAGCTCTAAGGGTCAATCACACAGCGACGATACGCGACGCAGCGCTGCATTTTTAAAATATTACTATTCAAAACTGAACTTTATTCAACTACTAGCGACCCGCCCCGGCTTCGCACGGGTACAATACTGATACGAATACTACAGAATGTCGCCCATTTCACAACGGGCCGTGCCGTGCAGCAGAAATCGTAATATTTTAATTTCGCCATAACTTCAAAACCAAACGTCCAATTTTAATCATTCAAAGACCAAATATTATCTACATAAACTGTACTTAGTGATGAAATAATTTATTTTGATAAGGATTAATAGCATGAGTAAAATAAACGCGTTTAAATGCAGTCCAAAAAAAAATCAAGATTTCTGAATAAAAAAATTGTTGTTGTGCCTCACTCGACATAGATAGGTATAGTATGTCGCGGACTTTTTTGTAGATATTTATAAGATCTACAATTAATTAGAACATTATTTGGTTCTATCTTTTATAGTTTAGGCAGCGTATGCAAAATAAGTAACTTTTCTGGTTGATTTTTTACACCTTGTGTCCAAAAAACCTAAATATCTTACGGAACCCTATTTTTTTCCAAAGTAAAATTTAGCCTATGTTACTCGTGGATAATGTAGCTTTCGAATGGTGAAAGAATTTTTGAAATTGGTCCAGTACTTTTTGAGCCTATTCATTGCAAACAAACAAACAAACAAACATACAAACAAAGTTTTCCTCTTTATAATATTAAGTGTAGACAAAAATTTAAATACACGTTTCACATGACTTCAAACACTGCAAATGCTCTGAGCTGCACGGTTCAACTCGACATTCGAATTTTTACAAGAAACGTGTATCTGTTGTAATGAATTAAGTTAGATTTTTAATAGCCATCTTAAAATGAAGCGCCGTGTCTCGTACCGTTTCGGTGTGGATTGACTCAAGCGGATTTTTTATGAACCTTTGTATAAGTATATAATATTATATTCATCCTAGTTGCAGGAAAGACAAGCTAAGTTGTGGACAAAATGACAAAATATCTAATAGCATAGAAATATGAATTGATTTGAATCACTAACAAGTAATCTATACTTCTATACTAATATTATAAATGCGAAAGTGCGTCTGTCTGTCTGTATGTTTCCTCTTGACACTTCACGCTTTAACCGCTGAACCGATTTTTATGAAAGGTATAGACATACTTTGGGTCCCGGGAAAGGAGATAGGAAATTTTTTTATCCCGAAAAAGTAGTGTTTCCGCGGGATAATGTATTTACGCGGGCGGAGCCGCGCGCAAAAGCTAGTATTATATATGAACAAGTATTTAGCAGTTTGAGAGGTTTTTGTACCAAATATAGAGTAGCAGGTGGTAAATACAGATGAAAACGCACCTGCGCTGTTGCAGGTGCCATTCGCCATGTGTGCTCGCCAGACTCAATACTAGGGTTGCCAATTCCAAATTATAAAACACTAGGATATGCAGTTGAAAAAACCAGGACAATTCAGTTTAAAAACAGGATGCAGTAATAGTGTTGCAACAGTTAAATTAATATGTGGTGAAAATGAAATACATGTAATGCTTATAATAATTTCTTTTATAAAAGTATTAAAATAAAATGTAATTGAAACGAAAATTTTAGTGGCGCGCGAATTTTAAAACACATGACTATCAGGGCGTATAAAAACCCAGGACGCTGCTTTAAAACTATCCAGGACATCCCAGGACACTAAACTAGGACATGTCCAGGGATAACACGACGGTTGGCAACCCTACTCAATACATACTTCTTCCACGAAACCTTTCTAAAGGATGTCTTTTGTTAGGTTACGCGAATGCAATGTTTGGCAACATTGAACGGAGAGAAAAATTCCGATGTTATGACGAATCACAGGTCAGATTAAATAGTCAGAGTCAGGTCTTTCTCGAACCGATTTAAAACGTTTTAAAGATTGAATTGTTTGTTTGCATTTAATAGGCTCCGAAACTACAAGACCGATTCTGATGAAATTTGGCAAAGATAAACTCTATAGAGTAGACCACGGGGAAGGACATAGGCAACTTTTTATCGCTGCAAAAAGTTGCGTGCACAAAATCGCGGGTCATCTAGTTATTATTATTTTAGATGATTCTTAGACAGCAAATTTTAAAATGTTTGTTTGTCTGTTTGTTGGGGCTTATCTCTGAAACGGCTTGACCGATATTGATAGGACTTTCACTGGCAGATAGCTGATTTTATAAGGACTTTTATCTTAGGTTCCCTTAAAAAAATAGGTTTCCGATTCCTATAAGTATAAGTATCTTATATATAAAAATGTTATGTTGGTTTGTGTACGCTTCAAAAACTCAAAAAGTTCTGCACCGATCGAGCTGAAATTTTAGCATGATATATAATCCGCATCAAGGATTGTTTTTATCAATTTTTTATCCGCGACCGCGAAAAAACTATATTTACGCGTGCGGAGCTGCGGGCAACAGCTAGTATTACATAAATATGCTTGTCTTTGATTTTGGAAACATCTTCGAATCAACTTTAACCTACAATATGATTCAGAAAGGTCACCGTTACGTAATATAATAATGTTTTACATTTGAATCGGTATAACAAAAGCTTGTTCCTTTGTTCGTGGGCGGCAGCGCTCTACATCAGCGGTCAGAACGGTTCACGGCCGAGAACCCCTCTACTGTGTAATGGTGTGGCTTAACATTGTATTTAATCCTCATTCCTCATGTTTGGGATCGATGGACATTTCTTTATCGAGCAGGTAAGTTGGTAAGTAAAGGACGGAATACGGAGAACCCACAGTGAATACTGCATTACAGATTAGATAAAAATTGCGAGTTTGTAACACAGAATATGAGATTATCTTTATCGCGGTACAATAGTATGGCACCAGTGCCAGACGCCAGTGGGGTTACTGCTAAAATATTATTTAATACTAGCTCTTTCCCGCAGCTCCGCCTGAGAAAATATAATAATGTCTCCGAAAATCAATTACGGATACTTCGGGCACATGATCCACTTCTTATGTAAAGACGTTTAGGCAAAAAAAAATTGTCATAGGTACTCAAAGTAAAAAATCATGCAAAACGCAAACTAAAGAAAAAAAAATTTCCTAGTATGACAATTATTTTACTCCCTAAACGTCCTTACATAAGCAGTATATCATATACCTACCCAAAGTATCCGTAATTGATTTTACCAAAGCATATCTGTGCCAAATTTCAACAAAATCGGTCCAGTAGTTTAGGAGTCTATTCAATGCAAACAAACAAACCTTTCCTCTTTATTATATTATAGTATAGACGAGCTTTTTCCCGCGGCTCCGCTCGAGTAAATATAGTATGCCACGGGAACACTGCACTTTTTCGAGATAAAAAGTAGCCTATGTTTTAATCCAGAAAATAAACTACTACCATATCAAATTTCATAGATATCCGTTCAGTAGTTTTTGCTGTCGGATCACAAACATCGGATGTTTGTGAAAGTTTGTGAAGATGTATGTTTAACATCCATCCTGACAAACTTTCACATAATATTTCATAATAGTAGGAATATCAGTAGGATAACAGGGTCAATTCTGCTTCATAAAACCTTCAATAATATAATTACAATCAAGTCCCGATACGCTAAAACTGTCAAACGGTATTCTCATAAGCGTGACCAACGTGAAACGCGCTATGATTGGTCGAAACTTCATAAAATCAGTTCATGATAACATGGCGCTACACTTACAAAGTAAAATAAAAGTCTAATTGAGGTTCTGCTCGTTCTACGCTAAAGTTCGCGAACAAAAGGCAGCTCAGTGTTGCCAACTCTCAAAATAATTTCACCCCAAGATTTTGTCGAAAACCCCCAAAATCGCAATAATTACTTGAAAATCCCCCTAATTTTTTGTATCATTAAGAATGTTTACTATTAATACTACAAAAATCATGCAATGACAAACAAATAATAAAAATTAATGTTTGGTAAGATAATTAATATAATTCCGTCCAACTTCATATATTATAATACACTTCCAAACGTTTATTTTCTACAGGTTGACTTTTCAAATCACTTTTCGATGTTTTAAAATCGCTTAATTTAATCAAAAACAAGAAAATAAAAATCCCTAAAAATAACCCTAAAAAATTCTCCCCCCTAGAAAACCCCCTGTAGAGACTTTTTCTCCCTAAATTTAGGGGGAAAACCCCTAAGTTGGCAACACTGAGGCAGCTATAAGATATAACGTATAACTTATAACCTTTATCTAAGTAACAGGTAAAGATTTTAATAATTGGGTTATAGTTTTTGCTGTTAACGAGAGATGGGTTCGTGAAATCAAATCTGTTAGCGGTTTTAAACTTTTAACACAGATTCCATAAACGTTTCGGTCTCAAAAAATATGATTACGAATGTAACTGAAACAGTGAGTCTAAGCTGTTCCGTCACATGCACTGCTCAATATAAACAACTAGATGATCTACAGCTGCGGTTTTCACGTGTGCAACAAATGCTCTCTATTATGCACATGTAAATTAGAAAGGTACAGGCGAGACCATCTGTATTAGTAGAGAACTCTAAGCCCTCTTTCTCACGAGCGCTTTCTTATCGCGGCGTTAGTAGCTCTTAAACACTTTGTTGACTGAGAGTTTTTGTCATAACTCGCCGTGAAAAGTTACTACAATTTGTTTGTCACTACGGGCGTCCGGCGTAGTTTCGAATGGTAGTTTTAACTTCTTCACGGTGAGTAGTGACAAAAAATCGCACACAGCATGCTGAAAATAGAACTCTGTTCTAACACAATGGATCTGAAAATCGAACACACGAGCGTCGAGTTTTTATATTGCTGCCATATATATTCGATTTTCAGCTCAGAGTATTAGCGCAGAGATCTAATTTCAGCGCTGTTTTTATCAACACCGCGATAATAAAGCGCTCGTATGAACGAGGGCTTACGGTAGGTACCCCTGCCTCGAGCTTCCTCTTTAGCTTTTTCGCAGAGACTTTGGATACAAAACTGTTACAATCCGAAAGCTTAACGTATGAATCAACTTTTCAGTTTCCTTTGCTCAGTTTTTATAAAATGACATTACATGATATATTTGTATAAATATTAGAAGGCAAACGACCAAACGCATCGCTTTATGGAAAGCGATGACTTTGGTGATTTTCCCCTCGACTGCACGAGCCACAAAGCTCAAAAACTTGAGTTGTGTTAATAGGCGCTGAGTGTTGGACGCTGGTACACAAATACACATAACACAAATGTTTGTCTTACTCCGAGTAAACTGTGAAGCGATTTTGTGTACAAGGTTGGTGAACACATTTTGACACTTATGGCACCGGAAGACATAAGCAAATCCTATCTTTCAAGCCTATATGATGACGGATGATATGACATAATCAGATGAAGGTGTAATTGCAGTACAGTTTTACGAGAACTGTGCAACCGGAGGAGTATGAAATTTGGCCGTTAAATTAAAGTTTATGTGGAGAAAAGTGTGTAGAAAGCTATTTTATTATAACGCTTAGAAATACATATAATTAATAATAATAACAACAACACTCACTTCCTCAGATTATTAACTTAACACACACTACCGTGCGTTTGATAGATACAATTTTGTTACACATTGACGTTCTTCGATCTGTCACATCAATATTTTTTTCTAAGAGGCAAAAGAACGTGTTTGTTTTGTACGTGGTAGAGCCATGCTTCGGCACGAATTGGGCCGGCTCGACCGGAGAAATACCACGGGCTCACAGAAAACCGGCGTGAAACAGCGTTTGCGCTGTGTTTCGCCGAGTGAGTGAGTTTACCGGAGGCCCAATCCCCTACCCTATTCCCTTCCCTACCCTCCCCCATTACCCTATTCCCTCTTAAAAGGCCGGCAACGCACTTGCAGCTCTTCTGATGCTGCGAGTGTCCATGGGCGACGGAAGTTGCTTTCCATCAGGTGACCCGTTTGCTCGTTTGCCCCCTTATTTCATAAAAAAAAAAAAAAAGAACACTAAACTTTGAAACTTAGAAATTAGTATTTATATAAACAATGGCCGAATCTCGACCACGAGGAGACCTCTAGTAAATATTAAATTGTTCAATCTTTCCCAATGTACTTCATTCTTTAGCTTCCGGCACTATTCGGCATATATTAAAGGGTTACAAAACTTACAACCATGTGGGAGGTTTGGCGCCGTGTAGGTGGTAGATTGGTAGATGTATCGACTATCGTAATATTTTGATTTAAATTTACAAATAATAACGTGGGCTAAAACCGTTAGATTACATACTTAGGCCCACTTGCAGTGGCGAAGGCTGCTTCTCCTTCATAGGGAAGCCGGAGCCTGTATATTAGGTAGGGATTTCTATGAAGGTTTGCAAAAGGTAAGTGACAAGGGAAGCCGATAGGAATGGAGTTATAGGAACCCTACGCCACTGCGCACTTGCAAAGTGAACCTCAATTCTCGTATTTAAAGTAAACTTTCATTTTATTTTGATTGTATTGTAATTTGTAAGTGAAGCAACATGTTATCATGAACTGATTTTTATTAAGTTTCGGCCAATTAGAGCGTGTATCACGTTGGTTTAACGTTTACAAGAACACCGTTTGACAGTTTTAGCGTATCGAGACTTGATTGTAATTGTATTAATGCAGGTTTTATTTAGCAGAATTGACCCTCTGGTTTAAAGTTAACCCTGGGTTAAATATCATGATATTTAGAGAGATCTTTTTGTACAGTGAATAAAGTTCAACTTTGAATAGCTGTCTTATTAACCGCCTCCTTTTTAGGGTTCCGTAATACTTAAGGAACCCTTATAGTTTCGCTCTGTCCGTCTGTCTGTCTGTCTGTCTGTCTGTCTGTCTGTCTGTCCGCGCCTCTAGCTCCTGTAATTATGAATATAAATTGATGAAATTTGGTGTAGTTATAGATTGTGTATAGATCACGGTTTCGGGATCATAAAAAAATAATAATTTTATATTTTAGGGGTGGCTCTCCATACATGTGAAGTGGGGATGAAAAATATTTTTTCACTCTACCCCATCGTGTGGGGTATCGTAGAATAGGTCTTTTAAAATAAAGGCAAGGTTTCATACGTTACTTTTTTATAAAACTTAATTTTCGAGTAATCGGCCTCCAAAGCAGTTTGTAAGTTGGTCCCCCCCCTAGCATTTTTAAACTATAGGAGATAGAAACTTGCAAATTTCCATGCTGATAGATCATGCTAAAAACTCTTTAGGAAAATTATTTTGAACCAAATCGGACAGTAACTTTTGGAGTAATTAAAAAAAAGCATATTACGCGTTTATAGTTACGGAACCCTCCTTAGACATGTCCTGACATGCTCTTGGTTAGGTTTTTAAAAATGCAGATGCGCGTCATGTTGGCTTCGTATCGTTGCGGTGTAAACTGACGCTTAGAAATTTTTATAATTTCCTTCAAATGATCGAATTAAAGACCACCAACCAACTTATATCTTTTACCAATAAACCATGGAGCCTTCAGCCTATGAAGGTAAACAGAATGCTATAGAGGTAAAAGCTTAAACATTTGAGTAGGAGGGCATTCTTATCAAGATTAGAGAGTAATAATGATGTTTAAGCCCACATAAAATGGCTCTATAGACGCTTTCAACCTTAATATATTCATAGGGATTTTATAGATCAGAGATTCCTAATGTGGGTTCCGTGGAAAAGCCATCAAGGTTCCCCTAAATTTATTTTTACTTTTGAAAAAAACAGGGCTGAGACTGTGTGATCCGTAATCGGGTAGGCCGGGGAAAATTTAGAGCACTGAAAATAGAACTCTGCGCTTATACAATAGAGGTGAAAATCGAACACACAAGTGTCGAGTCAAATGTCAATGTCATTATGATAAATCGACACTCGACACTTCGATTTTCAACTCTATTGTATTAGCGCAGAGTTCTATTTTCAGTGCTCTGAATTTTCACGGGACCGCCGGATTCCGGATCATATAGTCCCAACTTCCAGCCCAGCCACGGCTACAAAATTTATTTTGCAATAGCTCAAAATAATCAATGAAAAGGATTCATATTACTTTTATATTATAAGGTCCAGAAAAATCGATTACGGATATTTGGGGCACATGATTTACTGCTTATGTGAAGACGTTTAGGCAGAAAAATAATTGTCCTATGTATTCGCAAAAAATATTATTTCTTTATATGGGCGAGTTTGCGTTTAGCGAAGAGTCACCCATACAATATGAGATGATTTTTTGCTTTGAGTATGATAATTTACGAGTATTTTTTTGCCTAAATGTCTTTACATAAGCAGTGGATCATGTGCCCGAAGTATCCGTAATTGATTTTCGGAGACGTTAGGTACTTAGCAAGAATTCAGCCCGGACGGGTATATCCCCCCATATGGAGTTTCATAAGGCAAAAGGTATTTTTTTGGTATTCCGTTACCTTAAAAGTTTAGGAAACCCTGGTTATAGCTATGTTCCTTTGTAGTCTGTAGTACTTTGCTGTGTGGGCGGGGACGGACGTCGTAATTTCTCATCTACGGACTACGGCGTGCCTCCAGCTAGCTTAGAAATTACGTGTTATTACTGTAAGTGGATAGAGGGATGCCTACTTATAATCAATTGTTGCATAGTGTATACGCGAAGTGGAGAAACAATGTACGGTCGAGGAAATTAATTGTTCAGCAGGTTCCACTTCCTCATAATAATGGTGACGACTACATGTAAAATATACTATAATTATACTCGGAAGTATTAATTTACCTACTTGGTGAAGGTAAAAAAATATAATATTTTGACCTAACCGTGACGTCACAATTAAGAATGTACGACTTTTGTATGAAGCGTTTTCGCGAGACTTGCGACATTTTGTAAACAAATCGCTGTACCCCAAAAAATATAGCTTTTTACATACTGTTTCTTCTGAGAAGTAACTCATATATTATTTTAATTCAGTAATATTACATTTATTCAATAAAAATATTCAATAGTCTAGCCTACTGTTCGTAAATCGTAATGTAATGTAATCGCTTAACGTCGGAAAATGGTAACATTATTACTTTTCAATCAGCTAATCATTAAATTCCCTCGTCTGTACTTTGAACTTACTTTTTCATTACATATTTATATGTACTTACAAAGTATACAGCTATTCTTTGAGGGCCCTACCATCTGGCCGCTTCGAGTTTTTATCGTTTACGTGAGTCGTGAGTCGTGACTATGTTTACGTGCAAGAATTTTTGAGCGAATGAGTGCAACTATACTCAAGATTTACTTGAAGCACTATAAAGTTAAAGTTATTTGTAACCAGATTTTGCCCGGGCTACGCTCGCGTGAAATTGGGTTTTAAACTATATCTTTATAATTCTAAATTTTAAATTTTAACATATCTCTTAACTCTAAGATATTAAATTAATACAAACTGTATGGTGTAACGTAACGTTTTTAACTTTATAAGGAACTAGCGACCCGCCCCGGCTTCGCACGGGTACAATACTGATACTAATACTACAGAATGTCTTTAAACCTCTACCAAACGGGCGAAATTTAGTCAAAAGTTCAAAACAAACAGAAACAAATTAATATAGGTACCTACTAAAACTCAATGAAATAAGTAGGTGGGTATACTTTTATCGTATGAAATACCTATACTCTACAGGACTAACAATACAACAAACACTAAATAAATAGGTATTCAAGTAACTATCCATCATAGTTACAACGAACACAAAACTAAAAAATTACCCAATAATCTAAACTCCGCACGCGCACCCGCCTTGGTGACGCCCACTTCGCAACGGGCCATGCAGCAGAAATCGTAATATTTAAATTTCGCCATAACTTCAAAACCAAACATCCAATTTTAATCATTCAAAGACCAAATATTATCTACATAAACTGTACTTAGTGATGAAATAATTTATTTTGATAAGGATTCATAGCATAAGTAAAATAAACGCGTTTAAATATAGTCCAAAAAAAAATCAAGATTTCTAAATAAAAAAATGGTTGTTGTGCTTCACTCGACATAGATAGGTATAGTGTGTCGCGGACTTTTTTGTAGATATTTATAAGATCTACACTTAATTAGAATATTTTATGGTTCTATCTTTTATAGTTTAGGCAGCGTACGCAAAATAAGTAACTTTTCTGGTTGATTTTTTACACCTTGTGTCCGAAAACCCCAAATATCTTACGGAACCCTATTTTTTTCCAAAATAAAAATTAGCCTATGTTACTCGTGGATAATGTAGCTTTCGAATGGTGAAAGAATTTTTGAAATCGGTCCAGTACTTTTTGAGCCTATTCATTACAAACAAACAAACAAACAAACAAACATACAAACAAAGTTTTCCTCTTTATAATATTAGTGTAGATAATATTGTATCGGTTTAATAATATCTTCTGCAAATACCACATTATTTGTAACATTTTTTTAACTTACAATGGGTTTAATAAGCTATTCATAAAAGGTGGACATAATATTATGCTATCGCAAACTTTTTCGTTGACCAATAAAAGAGAAACAGTCCCACAAATCACAATACATTGTTTTGTTACAAGGATATTAGGCAGCGTTTTCGATGGCAGCTTCCAGACGGCTGACACATACAGACAGACGCGGCGGAGGATTTATAAGGGCCAGTTTACACCGCGACGCTCCATTTTTAAGATAGCTATTGAAATTTGTACTTTATTCACTACACAAAGTTTCATATTATAATATCAGTCATACACTGGACATGCGCTGACATTTATACTTTTACAATGAAACGTGTGTCTTGACCAAAGACTGACTTTTGATTCTTGTGTAATGAATAAAATTTAAACGTGGTAGAGCCATGCTTCGGCACGAATGGGCCGGCTCGACCGGAGAAATACCACGGGCTCACAGAAAACCGGCGTGAAACAGCGTTTGCGCTGTGTTTCGCCGAGTGAGTGAGTTTACCGGAGGCCCAATCCCCTACCCTATTCCCTTCCCTACCCTCCCCTATTACCCTATTCCCTCTTAAAAGGCCGGCAACGCACTTGCAGCTCTTCTGATGCTGCGAGTGTCCATGGGCGACGGAAGTTGCTTTCCATCAGGTGACCCGTTTGCTCGTTTGCCCCATATTTCATTAAAAAAAATAATTGAAAAAGCAACGCCACGTGGCGTATCGTTTCGTTTATGTGTGATTTGACCCTAATATTTAGATATTTTAATTTCTACCGCCCTAGTCTGGAAAGTGTAATTGTAAGAAAAAGCGTGAGAGAATGATTAGTGAAACTAGTAAATTGGTAACATTCTGCAAATCGGTTCGAGCTGAGAATGTAGCCAGTGGCCATATTTGTAAATACCGTTACTATTTTAGTTTAAAGCTATTTATATTTAAGAGACTAGCTGGTGCCCGCAACTTCGGCTGCATAGAACTAACAGAAACGGAACCCTATTTTTTTAAATGGAGCCCTAAAATAAAAGTAGCCTATGTTAGACCGTATAACATCAGCTATCTGACAAGTCCCGTGAAAATCGGTCCAGCCGGAACAGACAGACAGACAGACGGATAGAGTAGGTACAGACAAAATTTTTCAAAATTGATATTTTTATGTAAGTACCGAATATACTTTCATATATATGCATTTAGTGAAAAGCTGTTAATTTGAATTTACAAACAGACATTTCAATTTTATTTATCTACATGTAGATAGAGTAGAAGATGTAGACGTAGATAGATGTAGAAGATATAGACTGTATGCATAGATTAAGTTTTGTTTGTACCTGTAGAGCACACAAATCGGTAACAGCTTAGTTTTACCCCGCTAAGGCGAAGCCAAAGGAAGGGTAATAATTTTGGCAGTTATGTATGTATGTTTGTTGCACCATAGAGCCTGAATTACTCATCCGAATTTATCAATGAGCTGTCTTAATATTTCAACATCTTTATTTTGAAATCGGTACCAGCCCAAACAATATCCTACAATATTTTATAGAACTTACATTCATATTTGCTGGTACTGACTTCAAAATTAAAAATATTGAGTAGAGAAATTTAAAATTTTGTCGAATTTAAAAGGGGAATTATTTAGAGAATAAGTTTTATTTCATACTTTTTTGTGTATTTTTACTTTGGAAGTTGGTTTAATTTTTTGTTTAAAAATAATATACTTATAAAATACCAGCTTTTGCCCGCGACTCCGCCCGCGTGAAATGAGATTTTTTTGATCCCTCCCGGCTGTACTCTACGTTAAATCTTTATCTTCCTTATCTTACGTTCTCTCTTTCAATTTTTCAGTACAAAAAGCCTTTTGTGTTTTATTTAAATCAGTTCAGCCCTTTGGGCGTGAAGGATAGTAAAAAATACGCACAATAGTACATTATTCCACGGGAACACTGTAAAGTTTTGTGATAAAAAGGAGCCCATGTGTCAATCCAAAGCATAAACCACTACCATACCAACTTTCATTCAAATCGATTCAACCTTTTAGCGGTGAAAGAAAGTCAAATATACACAGAATAATAAACACATTATCTCTAAGGAACAGCGTACTTTTTCGGGATGAAAAGTATCCTATGTCCTTTCCCAGGACTCAAAGTATGTCTGTACCAAATTTCATCAAAATCGGTTCAGCGGTTAAAGCGTGAAGAGGTAAGAGACAGACAGACACACTTACGCATTTATAATATTAGTATAGATAGTTTACAACTGCAATCATATTGAATAACGACTTAAAGATCTGGGTTCCTAAAAAGTTGATTATATATAACCAATTTTCTCGTGTGACTAACTTTTAATCGTTCGATGGTATGAGCGATATCTAATAGAGTAAGGTTCAGTTAATATCCATCCTACCTCTAATCTCTATGCACGTTTTGTTATGATTGTAAGTCATTGTCAGACGCGTTAAACACTTGCAAAATGAACCCTAACACTTACGTATAAAGGTCTTAAATAGAATACCACTCCTCGAGGGCGATGCACTTGTGAAACAAACAAAAAAAAATCTCTAGCATCCAAGTATCCGTAACAAATGCAGTGTCAGTCAATGTCTTAGAAAATAACCACTACATTCTACGACGAGCTGCGGCCCGCGGCTACAATAGGCAATCGGACTAATTTTTTTTATTACATAAATGAATAGTACTCTTAAATATGAGTAACTTCTCAGAAGAAATCGTATATCAAAAGTCAATATTTTCACAGGTACAGCGATTTGTATAAAAAATTTCGCGAGCCTCCTAAAAACGCTCCATACTAAAGTCGACCTACAAATGACGTCACTTGTAGGTTATGAAGTAGTATATATAGTAGTATATGAAGTATATGGCCGCCGGAATATATTTGTAAATATCTCCCATATTTGTGCGTTTAAGTTCATACTTACCATAATGAATGTTTTTGTATATGATGCGAGTAAACTAATGATGTAGGTTTTGTTTAGCAATTTCTCAAAAAAAAATATATTTTTTTGGTACTTTTTAAATGTATTTAATTAGTAAACTACATATAAAATATTTTTTTTTTACATTTACCAAGTAGTAATGCCTCAATATTTCTGAATATATTAACGAAACTACATGTATTTCAGATGTAGTCCGATCCTCTATTAAGTAGATGAATATAGGTGCCCCATAGAGCAGGATTTCCCAAACTATGGGTCGAGCTCGAGACCTACCCAGTGTGTCGTGTGAGTTCGTGACTCGTGACCCATACTTTAGATTTATTAATTTTTACACCGATTTTTTTTTGATTTAAAATATTTTTAATTTCTATTAGGACTATATTCCATAGGACTTAGTTTTTCCGGAAATCGAGATAAACCGTTTTTTACCCTTAAAACTCATCCTGCCATTTTTGTTATATTCTCTTCCTTTTCCAATGGGGTTTATCCTACTATACGATAATACTTTTCACTCTTTACCATTTTCAAAGGTAAAAGCCCTAGTCTATAAAAGAGCACGTGTAGAAATTAATAAATCGGCCAAGTGCGTTTTTTTTCCATTCGTGCCGAAGTGTGGTTCCGCCCCGATATACGAGTAGACTAGCTTTTTCCCACGGCTCCACCCGCGTAAATTAAGTATCCCCACGGGAATACTGTACTTTTTCGGAATAAAAAGTAGCCTGTTTTAAAAATTGTGAGCCTCCAAAGATACCAAATTTCATCGAAATCCGTTCAGTAGTTTTGCGTGAAAGAGTAACAAACATCAATTCATCCTCACAAACTTTCACATTTATAATAGTACTAGTAGGATGTTACATAATATTATTATGTAACGTAATTTAATAGTAAAAAGGAAATTAATCTAAGACTAATTTCAAAATGGCCATGAACTCCTAATAGAGCGAATTGAAGTAAAATGGCGCGTCGGAGGAAATTGTCTAGACTAGATTATTAGCTCAACTTAATGTTAAGAGTTGAAATTGTCTTGAGATGACTCACAAATGTTTGTAATATCTGATTACTTACAATTGGGGAATTAGTAGTCATTGATGATGATGAATTTCATAAGTAAAAAAGAAACAATGGTTTATGGTAGAAAAAATTGTTTGCTTATTAAATACCTAATTCCTAATTATTGTACCTATAGTACCTAATTCCTAATTATTGGCAGTGTCTCTTATCTACTGATAATTATATTACTATGTTTAAAACAAAAATATATTAGACCTAATTAAAAATTCCCTAATTACTTAATGTTAGTGTTTTTTGATAACCAAAATTTCCTAATTACTTAATGTTAGGGTTTTTTTGATAACCATTGGGTTATCAAAAAAACACTAACATTAAGTAATTAGGGAATTTTTAATTAGGTCTAATATTTATTTGTTTTAAACATAGTAATATAATTATCAGTAGATAAGAGACATAATATTTGCCAATAATTAGGAATTAGGTACCATATTTTGTAATTTTAATAAAAACATTGTCTTTAATGCTAAACCAAAGACTTGGAACACTTAGTACTAGATATTGTCCACAACTTTATTTGCAACTAGGAAATTTAATTTTTTTGGTCCCAAGCTTAGCAAGATATTAAATGCAAATTGGTCCATTGAAAGTGATTCAAAAATGTTTCACAAGCTCAGAAGTTTTGTCATTACTTATTTTATAAGGTTTGGTAAAATCAATTACGAATACTTCGGGCACGTGATCTACTGCTTGTGTAAAGACGTTTAGGCAAAAAAAAAAATTAATCCCGTGTAAAAAAAAATACATACTAAAATTATTAAATTAAAATATTGCAAGAAATTAAATATGTTGCATAAAGCATCCGCGCGCGACAAGGACAGCAGATGTAGCACGACAGAGACAGCGATACATATTGCATACACCAGGAAAGGTCATTCGAGTTCATATCCGAACAGCTGTTCGCGCGTGGTCGATATAATGCAATAAGATGTAATTTCCTGCAACATAATTTAATTTTGTATAAAAAAAAATCCACGAGTTTCAAATATATTTTTTTGCCTAAACGTCTTACACAAGCAGTATATGACGTGGTTTCGAGCATTGGCTCTCGACTCGGAGGTCGTGGGTTCGATTCCCACAAGGGAACAACAAAAATGTTGTTTCCAAGTTTGGTTAGGACAATGCAGGCTGATCACCTGATTGTCTGACAAGAAAGATGATCCATGCGTCGGATGCGGATGGGCATGTAAAAAGTCGGTCCTGCGCCTGATCTCTCGCCAGTCGTGTCGGTCATCCGTCCCACTGGGTTACGAGAGTAAAAGGAAGAGAGAGTGCTCTTGTGTACTGCGCACACACTTGGGCACTATAAAATCACTCCTGCGTAACTGGCCTGGTTTCAATGAAACCGGCCACCGTCACCGAGATCGGTGTGGGGGAGTATTATTATTATTATATGACGTACCCAAAGTTTCCGTAATTGATTTTACCAAACCTTATATATATCGAGCGACAGAGACGAAACATGCAAATAAACTATCTGACACTCATCTGTAGATAGTGACATAAGGCCTTGAATAGACAAAAATAAATAAAATAGATTTTTTGAAAATGTAAACTTGGTTAAACCTAGCTATTACTGTCCTAACCCTTGCCCTCCTGGGCGGTAATATCCTACAATTCCTATTTCCCACTCTAACTTACCAATCTTCCTTTGCACACCACCTATCCTTCCCTTTTCCTATTCCTATCCTCTCCGCAAATCGGTGGGAACGCAATGGATAATTATAAAAATAATTTAATTATCCAAAATGGCGGCGATGTGGTTCGCCACTCATCACGTCTCATTCTCGCGGAGGCGAAAAGTGGCCCATGGAGAGCCGCTTTGCTACGTTGAATGTAAGAGGAGGAATGGATGGTAAGAATGAAAGTGGATGAAGCGAAACAAGTATGTAAGGATCGTAGCAAGTGGAAAGAAGTGGTCTCTGCCTACCCCTACGGGAAAGAGGCGGTCTCTGCCTTCCCCTACGGGAAAGAGGCGTGATTATATGTATGTATGTATGTATGTAAACTTGGTTTTTTACTTGGATCTAACTGGTAGGTACCCGCAACTTAGTTTGCGTAGAAATAATGGAAACAAAATACAATTATTTAACAGACTACTCGCGAAGTAGGCCGAGGTTGGCCAAATAAGACAGGATGGGCACGCATTTCGCTTCACCGTTTTGTACTTCCAGTTACTTCGGGGATCACTTCCTCAGCCTAATTCACGAGCAGTCTGGACGGGGCATAAGATAAAAGAAGCCTAAGTTTAAAGTTACTCCTTATAACATCAGCTACAGCGCGTCCTGTGAAAATCGGTATAGATGTTTCAGACAGTGGCCTTACTATAGGGTGGCTGGGCTGGCAAAATGCTATGAGCCTCTGAACCGAGAGGGCCCCGGCCCTAGGGGATGCGAGCTCAGAAATAACCTAACATAAAAAAAAATTATATTTTTAAAGTACTTCTACACTAATATTATAAAGAGGAAAACTTTGTTTGTATGTTTGTTTGTTTGTTTGTTTGTTTGTTTGTTTGTTTGTTTGTTTGTTTGTTTGTAATGAATAGGCTCAAAAAGTACTGGACCGATTTCAAAAATTCTTTCACCATTCGAAAGCTACATTATCCACGAGTAACATAGGCTAAATTTTATTTTGGAAAAAAATAGGGTTCCGTAAGATATTTGGGTTTTTCGGACACAAGGTGTAAAAAATCAACCAGAAAAGTTACTTATTTTGCGTACGCTGCCTAAACTATAAAAGATAGAACCATAAAATGTTCTAATTAATTGTAGATCTTATAAATATCTACAAAAAAGTCCGCGACACACTATACCTATCTATGTCGAGTGAGGCACAACAACCATTTTTTTATTTAGAAATCTTGAATTTTTTTTGGACTACATTTAAACGCGTTTATTTTACTCATGTTATTAATCCTTATCAAAATGAAATATTTCATCACTAAGTACAGTTTATGTAGATAATATTTGGTCTTTGAATGATTAAAATTGGACGTTTGGTTTTGAAGTTATGGCGAAATTAAAATATTACGATTTCTGCTGCACGGCCCGTTGCGAAGTGGGCGTCACCAAGGCGGGGTGCGCGTGCGGGTTAATGTTTAGTTTAGTTTAGTTTAGTTAAATAGTTTAGTTATTTTATAAACATCAAATTGATAATATCTTAAAATATAATACATTATAATATCTATACATCTATACAGTTAAATACAATTTAAGTGTCTGTTTGTAACTTCAAATTAACAGCTTTTTACATAATGAATCTGAAAGTATATTCGGTACTTACAATAAAATATTTTTTTTTTTGTCTGTCCGTCTGTCTGTCTGTCGGTTTGTTCCGACTAATCTCTGAAACGGCTGGACCGATTTTCACGGGACTTTCACTAGCAGATAGCTGATGTTATAGGGTCTAACATAGGCTACTTTTATTTTAGGGTTCCGTTTAAAAAAATAGGATTCCGCTTTCGTTAGTCATAAATAAAGTCGCGGGTAAATTTCAGCGATATCCCAAAGTATTGTTCCACGCGGACGAAGTCGCGGGCAAAAGCTAGTATTTAAATATATTTATAACAAAAAATTTCGATTTTCGGAACGCATCCATTAGTTGCATCCAAAGAATTTACCACAGGCCTCAGATGGTATAGTTACGCCACTGGTTTTAAGAGATAAGAGTAACTTAGTCTATTTTATTAAAGGTTTTGTTTAAAAAAAAAACTATTCCTTCTATGGAAACTAAGTTGCAGGCAATAGCTAGTTATTTATCAAAAGAAACTACTCACCTAAATCTAACGTATATGCACATTCTGGTCCAGTCGTGTCCTCTTTGTTGTCAATAACATTGTGAAGATAGTCGTACACCTCCCACTGCTGCTCCCTTGCAGCATAGTCAAAACACGAGTAGCCGTCAAAATCATGTTTGAAGGGATCTCCTCCGCATCCGATGAGCAGTTTCAGATTGTCCAGCCGACCCCATATTGCAGCAATATGCACTGGGGTTACGCCATCGTCATTGCTAAAATGTTATGCAATTTAGTGTATGATTAATGCAATTTCGTGAAGTTGTTGTGTAATATTATATTGAGAGCTTTTATATTAAATTATTATTATTTATAATTTATATCCCTTTGAGTTATTATAAACTCAAAGAGTGAGTAATTATTCATATATTTCTGTAGTAAATTTATCATTCACCTACTCAATTTCATAGTGAGATAGAAGTAGGTATTTTAAGGAATTATTTATGTTAATAAAGTTTTTCAATATTTAATAAGCAAACCATTAATAATTATCAAAATCTTACCATAAATTGGGATCACCTCCATATTTCAATATCAATTTTGTACAATCCTTGGATTTCTCCGGGGGGTCTATTCCGACTGCTAAATGTAGAACTCCTATCCCTTTGCATGGTAATATTGTATTTAATTCTAGTTTATTTTCCTCTAGATAACGTTCGACATATCTAAAACACATATTTAGAAATGAATATGAAGAAGGTATGAAGCCTACCTGAGGCACAGTGTGTGCAGAAATTTATTTAATATTTTTTTTTCTTGTACCTTAATTCGCCGCTTTGTATTAAGTCATATAACTTAAAGAGCTCTTTATATGTTGTGCCCATGTTGAATGCGAATCGTAACTAAATGAAAACATCGGATTCGCGACTTATATGGCTTAACTTCCTGTGGGATTTCCTGCCGACTTCATAACGTTTATTTATAGATGTTTAGATCAAAACACATTTGAAACCTTTAAACGCCACTTGTACACGCACATTACCACATTATTAACAAAATAAGTTAATTTAATACAACATTTTGTACTTTTCTCGTAACACCTGCGCTCAACTTTTCAAATTAATTTGAATTAACGTCAATATCTCACGGAGCTTCCTTTGTTTATGTTTGGTAGCGCTGACGGTTGAGTGTTGCCAATTTTTTCATTTGACATTAACGGTAGTATAAAAATATTTTTTTTTACTGTAGTATAAAAACGGTTTTCTGAGAAAAATAAAAATGAAATAAGAGGTAGCAAGTTAGTAAAAGGAAGTAGAAAAACTAGTTTGTGTATAAACTCTGTTTAATTAAATTTACTAAACGTAAAAAAAAAACGGATAATCGATAAGAATAGCGAGAGATCAGGCGCGGATCCGACTTTTTACAAGCCCATCCGATGCATGAATCATCTTTCTTTGTCAGACAAACAGGTGATCAGCCTGCATTCTCCTAGCCAAAGTTGGAAACAACATTTTTTTGTTGTTCCATGTTTGTTTGTTTGAACGCGCTAATCTCAGGAACTACTGGTACGAATTGAGAAATTATTTTTGTGTTGGATAGTCCATTTATCGAGGAAGGCTTTAGGCTATATAACATCATGCTAAGCTCAATACAAGCGGAGCATCAATTAAGAATGTTACAAAATCGGGGTTTTTTTCCTTTTGAGAGCTTTCGCTGCGTACGCTGCGGAAACAGTTAAAGTTTCGCTAAAATTATGTATGACAGAATTTTTCCCCTTTAAAAGTTCTAAAAAAAGTCCGCGAGTGTATATGATATCTTTTAAGGTTAGCTCACTATAATCTTTTCAATTTTCATGCTATCAAAATTTGTCCTTAAATTAAGCATTATTTGTAATTCAGTTAGTTAGTTCACCGAGCACTATTTTTAATGAGTAACAGCTTAATTCATATCTTATTAATACCTTCCTCAAAATAGTTTTGTTGGTTATTCTCGTTCATTTGACAAAATGTTTGTTACTTGCTGCAAATGAGTTTGTGTCGATAATGCATAGAAGTATATAGAGCATGGGAGGCCGGACCAGGCGATGGTCGTGATTCGTGAACTAAAGATATGTCTGAATTGAAACTGAGTGAATGAATGAACGACATGACGCAAGTGAACTAGTTTCATTGAAAAACTCATTCGCGAATTTCACACGTCTTATTTATAATAGAGGGAATGAAAATTTGTAAATTCTCCGCATGCCCTTTTTTATTTTCTAATGTTTTAATGTCGCATAATTATTATTTATTAAGTATACATCGATTTTACGTAACTTAAGGTAAAATTAGTATTCTTGGGTCTGGCAACATTCAATAGCATTCTGATTTCTGATTTATTTAAAACAATTTAAATAAAATACTAACCTAGCCTAACGTGGTAGAGCCATGCTTCGGCACGAATGGGCCGGCTCGACCGGAGAAATACCACGGGCTCACAGAAAACCGGCGTGAAACAGCGTTTGCGCTGTGTTTCGCCGAGTGAGTGAGTTTACCGGAGGCCCAATCCCCTACCCTATTCCCTTCCCTACCCTCCCCTATTACCCTATTCCCTCTTAAAAGGCCGGCAACGCACTTGCAGCTCTTCTGATGCTGCGAGTGTCCATGGGCGACGGAAGTTGCTTTCCATCAGGTGACCCGTTTGCTCGTTTGCCCCCTTATTTCATAAAAAAAAAAAAAAAACTATAGGCTTCTGGAAGGTAAAACTAGATAATATTAATTACTAGAATTGGTCAAATATTATCTGCTTCAGTAACTAGTTACCACGCAAAATATAAATAATACTATTTGACTAAAAATTCAAGATGCCTGCGGCTTTTAATTAGCAATATGTTGATAAATACATTTATGCTGGTGCCCACTTCTCTTAACATTGTAACTACAAGGCAAGGCCTAACTTCTCAAATTCTACATCTTAGTCAAAAATATATTTTTTTAATTTAAAAGAAGGATATCTTTATAATTTTCAGACCTGCATCAAATGCAGTTTGGCGAAATAATAATAATGTGTTACATTTGTTAAACTTTCTGAAATAAATGATTAATAAACTTCTATCCCCATTACCCATAGTTTCTTGAGAGAAATCCGGAACGCCGAAGAAAATTCAGAGCACTGAAAATAAAGCTTAGGGTTGGGTTGAGTTGATTACAATAGAGGTGAAAAGTGTCGAGTACGAGCTGTTGACATTTGAGTTAACATTTATGTGTTCGATTTTCAGCTCTTTGTATAAGCGCATAGTTCTGATTTCAATGCTCTGAATCTTCCCGGGCCCGCCGGATTCCGGTGCATACAGTCCGCATCCGGAATCCGGAGTGCCGTAGAAAGTTCTGAGCGTTGAGAATGCATTGCACTAATAGAGTTGAAAATCGAACACATGAGTGTCGAGTCAAATGTCATAGGTAAATGACACCGTGACACTCGAAACATTCATTTTCAACTCTAATGTGTAATACATTAGAGTTCTATTTTCAGTGCTCTGGATTTTCATCGGCGTTCCAGATTCCGGATCATAATTATAGTCCCAGCCTTAGGTCGTAAAACTTTTTCAGTTCAGGTTTTATAAGATATGGCTTGGAGCATATTTACTAAATAAGCTAAATATTATTTAGCTTATGCCTTATCGTATGTGGGCCCAAGGATGCACCAAATTCTTGCACATGCGTTTATTACGAAAACGCATTGTTTGCGTGCAAATTACATTAAATTAAGATAGCGTACTTTTGTATGGCATATTAGGCTCACAGCACACTGCACAGTGTACACGCTTAAGTCCAAGTGTAGGTATTGTCTAAGTTAAGTTAAATAAATTTTACCTCATTATATGGGGTATTTTTGAATACCTAGCTCTTAATTAATTATTAATTAAAGGTGAGGTTACATAGCTCTGGCGACTGGCATATATAAACTACTAGCTGTCCGGGCGAACTTCATACCGCCTTAGAATTAAATTTGTTGATGTACTGACAGCAGCGAATCCACTTGAACACACAACAAATTTCATTAAAATCTGTCCAATACTTCATACATAGTCCATAGATGTATAATACTTCATATGAATAATTTTCCCCGTTTTTGCAACATTTTTCACTAATGCTTCGCTCCTATTGGTCACAGCGTAATATGTGGTAATATTATATAACTTAAAGCGTTCCTCGACAAATGGACTATCCATCACAAAAATAAATTTTTCAATTCGATCTAGCAGTTCCTGAGATCATCACGTTCAAACAAACAACGGAAACCCTCAAAGATGAATAACTTTCCCCGTTTTTTCCACATTTTGCACTGATTCTTCGATCCTATTGGTCGCAGGCCGCAGCGTGATGTTATATAGCCTAAACTGAAGCCTTCCTCGATAAATGGACTATCCAACACAAAAATATTTTTTCAATTCAAACCAGTAGTTCCTGAGATTAGCGCGTTCAAACAAACAAACAAACAAACTCATCAGCTTTATAATTTGAGTATAGATAAGAGGTAGTAACTTGTAACTTTTATATGCTAAATGCTAATAGATCATCCTGCATAATCTTAGGAAAATTGTATTCAACAGAATTGAACAATTAATTTTGAATTACCTAATTTAAAAATAAAACTATTTCGCATTGAGATTTCCGGAACCTGGAAATGGTCACGCTCTTGGTTAATTTAATTCCGGAGATAGTGTAGAGCCAGCGTTATAATAACTGAACGTAAACGAGTCCGTTAAACTTATCTCAAATAGTTGTGATAACGAGTAACGACATCACACTTAAATATTGTCTGTTATCGATTGACGTAGCTTAATTACTGAGGGAACTTCGAGCGGAATACTTGTTCAAGTAAAATTAGTTATTAATAAACAATTAAATATCTAACGAAACAATAGAATAGTGTTTAGTCTCCAAATGGATTTCAAGGTATGTTGTTTCAATTTCTTCAGCTTATTTCTTGGTTGGTTAGACATAAGGTCTAACCAAGTTGTATTCAAATGATTAAATAATACACAAATCTGCTTTGCCCGAGATTTTGCTCCCGTATCTGTGTTCTGTCGGGACCAACCAGTTTGTATTCTGCTTCATTGTATTCTGTCTTCGATCTTGTGAGAAGTGAATTTCAGTCAATTTTGAGAAATCCCTTCTTAGCAGACGCCTTATTAAAAACTACCTCCCTGAGTCCCTGCTTACCTATCCATAGACGTAGGAATAATGCTATATCTCATCTTTGTGCGTCAAGGGTTTCTCATTCTTTGTAATGAGAGTGACATCTTTCGGTACCGTATTGAATAACTGAATGGGGATACCTTGCATTATTTATGTATTGCATCATGCATGACGCATTCTTTATAGCTAGGGTTGCCATCCGTCCGGGTTTTCCCGGATTTGTCCTAGTTTAAAGGGCGTCCGGGGAGCGTCCGGGCCGGATTTTATTTGCTATCCGGGTTTTTGTAGGCAGAATTAGGAAGGCCTAAGTTTTTTATTTTTTTATTTGCAGCAATAATAAATCTTCCTTTCTTTTTGACATTGCCGTAGTCGGGTAAAAATTGTTCTATGTCCGGGTTTCGTACTCCAAAATCCGGGGTTTTCACGCGTCTTGTCCGGGGAGTCATATGTAAGACATGGCAACCCTATTTATAGCTAAGTATGGATTTATGGCCAGAAAATTTCTCCCAAACATATTCTCATTGGTTTAGCATAATTAAAACCTAGGCCCATATTTTTCCAGGTAACACTTCTAACAGTTTTCGCATGGAGCTATTTTCCGTCGAGTTTTGCCCTGGACAACGGGCTGGCTCTGACGCCACCTATGGGCTGGCTGACCTGGCAAAGGTTCCGATGTATTACCGATTGCAAGAAGTACCCCAACGAATGTATAAGGTAAAGAGTGCAAGTGACAAATTAGGGTACCACTATTAAATAATTATGCATGTACCATCAAAATAATTACGTATGTAATTTAACCCTTCCGACGTATTTGACTCGTTGAATGGGTGTTGTATTGATGAAACAAGTTGTAAAAAAGTGTTTTTAATGACATCGACCAGGAAACGAGGAACCGGATCGCCTGATGGTAATCGATTGCCACCGCTTATGGACACATGGACGCGTTCTATCCATATAAACACACCGAAAGCGTTATTTAAATTATTTCACGCTGGTTTTATGTGAGGTGATGGTATATATCCGGTCGACTCTCCCAGTTCCCACGATTAAACGTGAAAACGTGTTCAGATTTTTAGTAGGGAATAATTATTCGAAAACCGAAATGTTATCAAAAATACTCGTATTAAATGGCTTTTGGTTTCTTTGAATTAAGTTTTTTTTCAGTGAAGCCCTAGTCACTCGCACAGCCGATATAATGGTGAAGGAGGGCTATCTCCAGGCGGGCTACAACTACGTGGGCATCGATGACTGCTGGCTGGAGAGGGAGAGAGACGAACACGGTCGCCTGGTGCCAGACAAAGACAGATTCCCGAATGGCATGAAGGCGGTTGCTGATTATGTGGGTAGAATTACCAAGAATTGCCTTAATATTATTAAAATTAAAATCTTTGATACTTAGTTGGGAATTTGAAAAAAAAAAAAAAAGATTTTTTATATAGTTAGGTATTTTAAAACTTTATTATTAATCAGTTATCACAAAAAAAAATCATTAAAAACTCAATTCCCTCTGACGTATTACGATAGTAGAGTAAATTCACACTAGTTTCGATATAGTACTTTGTCTAAGGCTAAGCTCCCAGCCTCATTAATTCCAGCTCCACAACAAAGGCCTGAAGTTCGCGCTGTACGAGGACTACGGGAACCTGACGTGCGCGGGCTACCCCGGCGTGCTGGGCCACGAGGAGCTGGACGTGGAGACCTTCGCCGCCTGGGACGTGGACTACATCAAGCTGGACGGGTGCTATGTGAATGTGACGAAGATGGATGCAGGTAGGGAGCTATGTGGACGTGGCGAAGATGGATGCAGGTAGGGTGCTATGTGGACGTGGCCAAGATGGTTGCAGGTAGGGAGCTATGTGGACGTGGCGAAGATGGATGCAGGTAGGGTGCTATGTTGACGTGGCGAAGATTGATGCAGGTAGGAAGCTGTGTGCATGTGGCGAAGATGGGTGCAGGTAGGGAGCTGTGTGCACGTGGCGAAGATGGACGCAGGTAGGGTGACATGTGGATTGTGGACGTAGCGAAGATGGATGCAGGTAGGGAGCTATGTGCACGTGGCGAAGATGGATGAAGGTAGGGTGTTATATGGACGTGGCGAAGTTGGATGCAGGTAGGGTGCTATGTGGATTGTTGACGTGGCGAAGATGGATGCAGGTAGGGAGCTATGTGCACGTGGCGAAGATGGATGAATGTAGGGTGTTATATGGACGTGGCGAAGTTGGATGCAGGTAGGGTGCTATGTGGATTGTTGACGTGGCGAAGATGGATGCAGGTAGGGAGCTATGTGCACGTGGCGAAGATGGGTGAAGGTAAGGTGTTATATAAACGTGGCGAAGTTGGATGCAGGTAGGGTGCTATGTGGATTGTTGACGTGGTGAAGATGGATGCAGCTAGGGTGCTATGTGGACGTGGCGAAGATGGTAGCAGCTAGGGAGCTATGTGGACGTGGCGAAGATGGATGCAGCTAGGGAGCTATGTGGATTGTGGACGTGGCGAAAATGGTTGCAGCTTGAGAGTTATGTGGACGTGGCGTTGAGATGTTATTCCTTAAAGATTTAACGTCATCTATGATATTAAGTTTGACTTTAAAATATTTAGTAAGTAAGGGCAAGGCCACAATACTAACCACCGTCGACAAGCCATTCAATGCATACAATAAATGAATAAACCGCGCCGACCCCCGGTAGCGCCTGTGTGCGAAACCCATGAAGCGCCTCTTATTTTTACGAATCTTCATGTTTTAACTTTTCGGTGGCGGCCCGCGGCGCCCTCATCGTCTTGGCGCCTGTGTGCGCCGCACACATCGCACACAGGGGCGGCACGGCTCTGCATAAAGAATGGCTAAGGCTGTCCGACGCTATTTCTCTATGCCTTGTGGCAAGTTGGCAACGCAGTTTCCTTGGTGTGCCCTCGCCCTTACTAAGGACGAATAAAACTAGTAGTCCATGCCCTTACTAAGGAAACTGTACGCTATAATTATGATAAAACCTTTTTTGTAAATGGTTGCAGGTTATCCAGAGTTTGGAAAATTGATGAACAAGACTGGACGACCTATTGTCTATTCTTGCAGCTGGCCAGCTTACCAGGACAAAGTAAGTTTTTAGGGTTCCTTAATACTTAAGGAACCCTTATAGTTTCGCTCTGTCCGTCTGTCTGTCTGTCTGTCCGCGCCTCTAGCTCCTGTAATTATGAATATAAAATGATGAAATTTGGTGCAGTTATAGATTGTGATCACGGTTTCGGGATCATAAAAAAAAATATATTTTAGGGGTGGCTCTCCATACATGTGAAGTGGGGTTGAAAAATATTTTATTCACTTTACCCCATAGTGTGGGGTATCGTAGAATAGGTCTTTTAAAATAAAGGCAAGGTTTCATACGTTACTTTTTTATAAAGTTGACCATTTTCGAGTAATCGGCCTCCAAAGTAGTTTGTAAGTTGGTCCCCCCTCCCCTAGCATTTTTAAACTATAGGAACTTGCAAATTTCCATCCTGATAGATCATGCTAAAAACTCTTTAGGAAAATTATTGTGAACCAAATCGGACAGTAACTTTTGGAGTAATTAAAAAAAAAAAGCATATTACGCGTTTGTAGCTACGGAACCCTCCTTAGACATGTCTTGACATGCTCTTGGTTAAGATCATGCTAAAAACTCTTTAGGAAAATTATTGTGAACCAAATCGGACAGTAACTTTTGGAGTAATTAAAAAAAAAGCATATTACGCGTTTGTAGTTACGGAACCCTCCTTAGACATGTCTTGACATGCTCTTGGTTAGGTTTTTAAAGTAAGATCTATTTATTACCCGTGTAAGTTACCCGTGCTCACTTCGTTGGGCGTATAGTTACTATATTTGCGTATACTAGGGTAAATACGCCAAACGTCGGCCCCCCTCCAATTCTCGGCCGTCTACACATTTCAGCTTGCATTCATTCAAAAGGTAATTAAGTGGTAATTTTATTAACAAACCGTTACTATCCGATTACGTCACTTGCTCTTCGCACACTGAGCGTCAGTAGCGATAGCGCCGTTGAAGCATTGAAGTTCGTAGTTAAAGCAGCTTACTTGCTGTGAATACCCACGATTCGGAGAATGATATTACAACGGTAAGACATTTCTTTTTTTTTGGTTGTTAGCTTTGCTATCACTAAAAAGGTATTTTTACTATATTTTGAGATAGTTTTTTCAACGTTTTGCGTATTGGTTTTAGGGAAAAATAGGGGGCCGTTATTAGAATACCAGTTTTGACTGAAAATCGGAATCTCGGCCGGGGCCGACTTAAGGTAAATGCAGTATGTTTTATAAAGTCCAATACTACGAATTCCATTGTCTTAATAGTAAAATTTGTAACGCTTTTATGTTAATAAATATATTTTACGTTCAATCGCTAAATACCGGCCGGGGTGGTATTAGCTGAATATCGAGAAATAAGCTATACGAAACAGGGGCCGACTTTGGAAATATTAAAGATTGTAACGTCGGCCAGCCTAAGAATCGTACGCTACTGTACAGGCTGATCATTTTTGTATTTTTCATTGTTTGTGTAGGTACTGGGAAGTCATTTTTTAATTTATTTATCAAACTTGCTGTCCCAAAATTGAATTATGTATTATTATATTTTAATAATATTATAAGAGGTTATACGCTATGCCCGGCCGACATTTGGGAAAAACGCAACCGACCATTGGGCCGTGAACGGCCTTTAAGTTTTTTTCGTTTTCGACGCATTTAAACCTTAACACTTTTTCCGTTTAGTAGAAAAGTCAAACATATGCCTATAAATATAAAATAGATTTATCAACCTGTCTAAAACCGTATAACAAGCTATGCTTTCGTTTCAAACTGATGAATCCGGAGCGATCTAAATTTAGAAAATCCGTAAGTGGCCGACATTTAGCGTATTTACCCTATATAATATACTTATTTGAACATTATTACTTATTCTACTACTAATATAAATGTGAAAATTTGTGAGGATGGATGGATGGATGTTTGTTACTCTTGTAGTTATGGCTCTGGATTAAAACATAGGCTACTTTTTATCTTGAAAACGTACCTACAGTGTTCCTGTGGGATACTATATAGAAATATTTTTCCAGCCTGACTATGCCTCGATATCCAAGAGCTGCAATCTCTGGCGGAACTGGGACGACATCCAGGACTCGTGGAGCTCTGTAACCTCCATCATCAACTGGTTCGGAGACAACCAGGCCGACTTTGCCCAATACGCTGGTCCGGGACGGTGGAATGATCCTGACATGGTGAGTGCAAAGTGTACGGCGTGAGTTGTCTACTCATTTACTGTGGCGAAGCCGAAGCGTGAGATCTGCGGAATGGTAAGCCGCCGCGCCGGCCGCGTAAGCTACAATATCTATTGTACAGTGTACATAATACAGTAATACAGAAAACGATACTTTATTTTTATTGCAATTAGCGCCATCTATTAAGTAATAGTTCAGAGCTTGGCTTTCGACGCCGTCGTGGGTTCGATTCCCGCGTTGGAACAAAAAAAAAATTTTGTTTCCAAGTTTGGTTAGGACAATGCAGGCTGATCATCTGATTGTTTGACAAGAAAGGTGATCCATGCGTCGGAAGGGCATGTGAAAAGTCGGTCCTGCGCCTGATCTCTCGCCAGTCGTGTCGGTTATCCGTCCCACTCGGTTTCGACTTTCGAGAGTAAAGGAAGAGAGAGTGCTCTTATGAGTTACGCACACACTTGGGCACTACAAAATAACTCCCGCGTAGCTGGCCTGGTTTCAATGAAACCGGCCACCGTCACCGAAATCGGTGTGGTGAGCTATTTTTATTTATTAGTTATTTTAAAATCTAACGGTTTTTACAATTTAACGGTGACATATACACGCCTCGCTCGGTTGTATTATTGATCGAAGCTCGCTGGTCTACAGTCTCCACGTTTAGATAGATAGATAGTTTAGACAGTAAGTTAGCGGTAGGTAGTAGGTACTAGCACAGAATAAATAATAGTACCTAGAGGTACAGAAGAACCACTCCGACAAATGGTTAGAAGAAATAGGGACTCTTTCTGCGATGCGATAAGGTTCAATTCAGCTAACACAACGCTTGATTACCTACGATTATATTTACCTAGAAGTTGCGTCTCTTTCCATCGCGTAATTCTTATCCTTTCTAATGACATTAGGGTTGTCTCATTTTAGAAAATTATTAACCGACTTCCAAAAAAGGAGGCGGTTATACGTATTATATATATTTTTTCTTAATATTTAATTACAACTTTTTTACCTACTTTCTAGTACCTACCTACTGTACTTTACTGAACAAATTGCTTTCCAAATAAACCTAAGGTAGGTGTTAATAGTACTGTAATAATTTGACGACCTCTGTGGCTCAGTTGGTTGAGCGTGTTGGTGCTCAAGCCGGGGGTCGCGGGTTCAAATCCCGCCGAAGGAACAAAGAGTTTTTCTGTGTTCCTGGGTCATGGGTGTGTATTAAATATATGTATAATATAATAAAAATCTTAAATAAGTGTTAAATATATTTCCGTTGTCTGGTACCCGTAACACAAGTTCTTCGAGAACTTACCACGGGATCAGATTGACGTGGTGTGAAGCGTCCATAGATATTATTATTATTATTATAATAAATTTGCGCATACCTATAAGTATATACATACTTATGCGTAAACGTAAGCATTTTTTATACCTTCACGGCCTGATATTACTCGAAGAAGTTGAATCACGCCGCCTTATTTTTATTTATATTTACTACTAGGTACTACTAGGTACTTTTGTCAATAAATGATTCTTCAAATCGTATCACATTGGAATAACATAAGACGCGAACAGATAGTTCAAGTGGACTGTGGAGCCAACACTTAAACACTAAATATTGGTTATCAAGTAATTGCAGTAGCAGTAGTAGCTCAAACTATATTTTTAAATATTGTTATACATTATGTTATATGGTATTATAGTTATAGCTGGCCGGGTGATTTTTACCTAACTTACACAGTACCTATCGTAATATTATATGCACAGATTGTAAGGTATTAAATTCAATCCATAAAACATTGCGACGAACAAATCTCACGCATACGTCGCTCACTGCTCGCGCGCGAGTCCCTCGTAATTGGCCCGTTTAAGGAGGCCGCCGCACGTACTTACATTTTTAATACCTACACGGGGAGTGGGACAGGCCTGGTACTAGGTACTAGCCTAGTAAGTACCTACCGCCAGTGGCGGATCTACGACTTTTTCGAACCGGGGCAAAAACTTGATATGGCGCCCCTCGACTCCGACCTGGGCTAAACTAACTGGGCGTATAAAAATATAAAGGAGAAACAATATTTTAATATTATGATTCTATTACTTGATAAAAACCTATAAGATTGTAGGAAAAGAGGCTTCATATTTTATATTTGTTCGATATTTCGAATTCTTGTCTCAAGGATATTTGGCGGATTTGGCGCCCCCATGAAACTGCCGCCCGGGGCAAGTGTCCCAGTTGCCCCCCATAGATTCGGGGCTGCCAACCTCTAATACTTATGGAAAATGTCTAGATAACAACGGCCATAATATATATTCTAGGAAACTACCTATGCAGTAGTACTAGGTAGTAGGAACTGAATGTTTTCCAGAATAACTGTACCTAATATAGACCCTGTACTTACTTACTAAAACGGTTATTTTTAATTTGATTCTGTAAATTTTCAGCTCATCATCGGCAATTATGGATTATCCATAGACCAAGCAAAAGTACAAATGGCCATATGGTCTATCCTGGCAGCACCATTGCTGATTAGTGTGGACTTGGCCACCATACGACCAGAATTCAAGGAGATCCTATTGAATCGTGAAATTATAGCGATCGACCAAGACGTTTTGGGCAAGCAAGGTCTTAGGGTGTGGAAGAACAATAAAATCCAGGTTGGTATTTGACTAAGTTTTAGTTTTTCCTACTACCTAGTATAAATGTAAAAGTTTGTGAAGATGGATGGATTATTGTAACTCCTTCACGCTAAATCTTCTGTATGGGTTCTGATGTAATTTGATATGGTAGTAGTTTAAGCTTTGGATTAACAAATAAGCTACAGTATTTCCGTGGGATACTGTATTTGGGCGGGCGGAGCCGCGGGCAAAAACTAGTACAGTCGCGTGCACTAATATAGACACATTGACAAATTTCCAAAAATATGTAAACATTCTAAATTTCAATAATATGTATCTCATCTTGTGTTCAATATTATGTATACTACAATATGAGTCAAAAATAGGGAAACATTTTTGTCATAATAACGTAAACAAGAGTGTATCAATGAATAGTACTCACTCCCATAGTCAATTTTATAGATACGTAAATTTAATACCGCTTGTAAGCGGTGCTGAAGGCTTTTGGTATGTGTAAGTAGGTAGTTATTAATTTTAAACAGTATTTGTAAACGCTCGTGCGCCTCGATTTATTTAGTAGTTTTAAAAATTCATATAAAATTCGCCAAACTAATTTAGTTAAAAATTTAAATAGCATATTAAAGATAAAAGGTTCTTCTTATAGATAATGTAAGTAAGAAATAAAAGGAGCAAGTAAAATACATAAATATCATCATTTTAAATAACTATAATTCCTGATAATTTCGCATTCTTTTAATTTTATTTTTATGAGATAGAAAGGTATATAAAAATAATCTGACAAACAGATAATCTAGAAGAGGATCCAACAAGTTTGTAAAGATTTTTTGTTTTTAAAAAATGTAAGCGGTTTTAGCTATTATATGTTTTGAAATTGCCCCTGAACCCAAAGTTGTAAAAACTTCTGGTTAGTTTTGTCAGTTTTATTCAAAAGTTTGAAATTATTTTAAAATAAATGATAAGTGAAAAATTAGAATACAATATTTTCTAGTGTTTTTCTATATGTAAAAATCAGAATAACCAGTTTTTGTTAGATATAGACGCATTTGAAAAGTAGCGTTTTTCGTGAAATCTGAGTCGCGCGCCGATCAATGCTCTTAAAACCCAGTGAACAAAATGATCTTATGTTACATATATTTTATAAAAACTCATAAATTATCATCCTCATAATCCTATATTTTCTCAGACTCTAAACTCTACATAACAATAATTTTCTATGTAAAACGTCAACTTAAAATATGTAACAATTTAAAATCTATAGAAAAATAAATATAAAAAGGTTTTATAAAATCTCGTTTTAAACATTCTCCCCGCCAAAGGACCTAGTTCTATAACTAGTCCTTTCAATCTAAACTCACAACTCTATATTCTTAAATAACATTAAATAAACAAAATTAAAATGGTAAATATTAAAACTCGACTCCTCGTATATAAAAAATAATTAAAAATAACTTAACTAAACTCAAAAAATTATCATAATTTTCCTTGTTTTATTTTTCTCCTTTTGTCTCTCTCTCGACTCTCCATTAAATTTTTCTCCCAATAATTTTTCCTAAGCTGTTCGCCATTGCTTCATAATCGTTCTTATATTTGCTTAATACTTTCTCATGATCTATAATCTATAATCTCCTGATCTCATGATCTATAATCTCCACTCTCAAACTGCCTCTAAAACTGACCCATATTTGTCTGAAAACAAAAATTAATACCTAAGTTATAACAATGTTGAAAAATCTTAAATAAAAACGATAATAATCAATTTAACAAAAAAAATGTTATAATCAACACAGTCTGCAACAAACCCAATTAGACTGATACTGATACAATAAGTAACATTAATTAATAATAAATATTAAGGAATAATACTCACTGTGGGGTACCATTTCGTTTGCTATATTATTAATAACAGAGGACCCCTGCTCTTTTAAAACTATAATTTTATGTTTTTCGTAGCAAGATATTCTATAAGGAATGTTCTCTATTCTATCCATAATTTTCAAATTTCAAACAAACACCACATGCCACAGTGTATTTTTTGTCCAAAAAAGTGGCCATGCCTTTTTTTTTGGAAATCTCATACAGAAATGTTATGTAAATAATTTATTAGTATTTACATGCGTTAATTTCTTATTATGAACAATAAAAAAACACTTTTTTTTTTTTTTTCAATAAAATTAAAAATTGCCATAACTTTTTAAATATTTACTTTAATTGTCTTCTTGATTATTCTGATCGACAATAATCAAAAAACACACAATTTAACCTGATTTACATATTTCTTAAATAAGTTTTTAAAGATTTATTTACGATTTAAGTTTTTTTTTCTTTAATTTTTTATGAACGTATTTCTAATTATTTGGATTTTATTTTTATACAGAATTGTTACTTAAATGTACTAGAATTCGTGTAAAAAAAATTAGGTCCAAATAATAAAGGGCACCGAAGTTAGAGGCTTCTAAAGTTTTCTATGGTAACTATGGCTTTAGGGTTGTCAATATTTCTATACCAAATTTTTTTATTCATTTGAACTTTGTTTTTTTTATTCCTGACTAATACTTAAACAGAAGATTAGAGAAACTGCATTGAGTCACTAAAGTGACTCGATAAATCGAGAAAATATTTAATTAATGCCGTGAAATATTTTTGAGCAGAAACAAATAAACGATTACTTTTTATTTTAGTTTTTAATATAAGTAAACCAATATGCTATTACAAAAGCAAATTTGCAGTTTTCATATTAATTTGACCTGTCAATCCTACAATAAATAAGTTTTTAAAGATTTACTGACTTGGAATTTTTTTAACAAATTAATACTTTTCTAATGTACACATGGTGACACATTTAAAATCTTTTATATATTTTCGGTATAAAATGGACTCGTATAGGTTTAACTATAACCGGAAATCTATTGTTTAATAGGTAGCCGGTGCACACCGGGTCCGGTTTCGGATTTTATTACCTGGTTTTAGCTGTAGCCTAACGAGGGCGGAACCCTTCCCTGTACCACATATTACCTTTCATTGGATTTTAAAAAGAATGCCCGTCTGTCTGTTTGTTTTGCTTTTGACTAATCTCTGAAATGGCTGCATGTATTTTTAACCGTGACTTTCACTGGCAGACCGAATTATCAGCATATTTGTTGTAAAAATATTAGGTATTTACAATGCCGGATAATAATTTGTATAGAAAATATTAAAAATTATCAGACTCTCATTGAACTTAAAATAAATCTTTAGTATTAAAAAAAGGGATATAATTAATCTAGCGAACAAAAACTAAGTTGGCGGCTGCACGTGAGCATACTGTATTACTGAATTTGGCAGCAAATTAATATGTTGGCGACTAAATTACTAAACTGGCGAAATCACTCAGGTGACAAAAAATTCAAAAGTCGGCAGATAAAAAGAGGCGAAATTTAATCAAAATTAGCACCGACATTTATAAGTTGGTGACTTAATTTCCGAGTTGGTGACCATTATACCATATAAGCAGCTATAAAACCAGATTTGGTTTATAAATTAATGGCTGCTAAAAATTCAATTTGCAGGCTACGGAAAATCCTATTTTTGGATACTGTTGGAGTATGTTTTTCTTTGGCATGGGTGTCATTTTCTAGGTGTCTGGGGGTGCAGAATAATATGAAAATAAAATCTGTTTTGTAATTCCACAATGGCGTACATTTTTGTTATTAAAATTAATAAGGATGTCCTTTTCCAGGTTTCTGGAGGTTCTGATTACAAAATTGTCTTCCAATTTCATTTTCCAAAATGCAGAATATTCAATCTTCGTAAAATGAATATAAATACTAAATTAAAAGATCTTGGGGATTCTGATTAGGATTGATGATTATTATTACAGAATGTTATGTAGTTCAAAGTAACAGCTATGTATAGAATTTTTTCAAAATTCAGGATTCACGATTTTTTCTGCTATTCATGAAGAAAATATGCAATTTCCAGGTTTATAAGGGGGAGGAAATTTTCATTATTTTTCCAGTAGGATGCACCGTTTCTGAGATAGAAGCGATTATAGAAAAAAAAAATATGGAAATGCTGTACTGAGATACGAGGGATGTATAAATCTATAGAAATGTTGGAAAATTCAGGATTTCCGAATTTTTTTTCTCCCATCATTAAGAAAATATGATGTTGCGGAGTTTCTAAGGGGACGAAATTTTCATTATTTTTTCAATAGGATGCACCGTTTCCGAGATAGAATCAATTTTATAAAAAAAATATGTTAATGCTGTACATTGAGATACGAGAGATGTATAAATCTATAGAAATGTTGGAAAATTTCGGATTTTCGAATTTTTTTTTCTCCCATCATGAGGAAAATATGATGTTGCGGGGTTACTAAGGGGGACGAAATTTTCATTATTTTTTCAATAGGATGCACCGTTTCCGAGATAGAATCAATTTAAAAAAAAATGTAAATGCTGTACATTGAGATACGAGAGATGTATTATATCTATAGAAATGTTGGAAAATTTCGGATTTTCGAATTTTTTTTTCGCCCATCATGAGGAAAATATGATGTTGCGGGGTTCCTAAGGGGGACGAAATTTTCATTATTTTTTCACTAGGATGCACCGTTTCCGAGATAGAATCAATTTTATAAAAAAAAAAATGTTAATGCTGTACATTGAGATACGAGAGATGTATTATATCTATAGAAATGTTGGAAAATTTCGGATTTTCGAAATTTTTTTTCACCCATCATGAGGAAAATAGGATGTTGCGGAGTTCCTAAGGGGGACGAAATTTTCATTATTTTTTCACTAGGATGCACAGTTTCCGAGATAGAATCAATTTTATAAAAAAAAAAATGTTAATGCTGTACATTGAGATACGAGAGATGTATTATATCTATAGAAATGTTGGAAAATTTCGGATTTTCGAATTTTTTTTTCGCCCATCATGAGGAAAATATGATGTTGCGGGATTCCTAAGGGGGACGAAATTTTCATTATTTTTTCACTAGGATGCACCGTTTCCGAGATAGAATCAATTTTATAAAAAAAAAATGTAAATGCTGCACATTGAGATACTAGGAATGTATAAAGCTATAGAAATGTTGGAAAATTCAGGATTTTCAAATTTCTTTTTCTCCCATCATGAAGAAAATATGAGGTTGCGGGGTTACTAAGGAAATTTAAAATGGATGACTTTTTTGTTATCAGCACCCCCAGAAACCAATAAATGGATACCCATATTATTTTTATAAAATTAAGTATGTCCGCCATATTGGAATTTCAAAACGAATGTCATTTTCGTAATCCAGCACTCCCAAAAACCTGATAAACGATACCCATATCAATTTTACGAAAAATAAATATCAGCCATTTTTAAATTTCAAAATTAATCTACACAATATCTAATATTTTATGCTGAAATAAATCTGAACACTTAAATATTTAGATCCATACTTCTAACAAATATGAAACACGGCGGAGGTACATCATATAATATGCAGTATAATAAATATAAATAACCAAAAACAGAAAGGTGCAAACCAAATAGTGACCTTGAGCTTCTCAGTATCTCACTGACTTCAAAACTCAATATAAGAGTGGAACAGCAGTGAAGCAAAGGGGAGCAAAGGTATAACGCGAAAAAAATGTAAACTGTGGATAACATAATGAATTTCCACGCGGGCGGAGTCGCGGGCAGCAGCTAGTAAGTAAAAAAGACTATTACTATTTGTTTTGTTGAAGTTACGAACTTCATTAGAAAAATGAGCATATAAAAACCTACTTCAAATATTATTCAACTATGCGGTGATAACCCTATCCAAAATAATATAAAATTGAATAACTCCGATGCCCCGCCTCATTTGGATCCCATTTTTTTTTTGGTTATAAGTATCAATAAAAAGAATATTTCAGTCTTAGTTTCAAATCCAAATATGAAACGGCATGGCGTTAAAAAAATTAAAACATAAATTTACAAAATCAGTCATAAATACGTTATCATGAACTAATAAAGCCTGGATGTTTTTCGCTATCGTAGGGCTTTTAAGACACTATTTAGACCAATTAATAAAATCTTAAAAGAATATCAAACTTTTGAGCTATAACTGTTTCTATGTTTTTTCTGGAAACCATAGATTTTTTTTTCAAGTATTAATTTACATTCTTCTATTTGAAATGGGCAGTCGGGTGTTCTCGTCCTGCATTTATAATCACAAATCCTATGAAATTAAGTAATAAAAACGGCATGGCCAATTTTTTGGACAAAAAATACACTGTGCATGCAATCACCGAAATATTAGTGCGAATGATGAACTCCGCTGCGACTGTCATTCTATTTTATAACATTATGAAAGTTGAGGGTAGATAATAAAAACCAAACCAAAACAACGCATTGTTTTTTTTAATCTGAGAAGTCAATTGTAATTATCACGTAGGTATGTCGTAGGTGTAGGTTTCATTTTTAGGGTTCCGTAATACTCAAGGAACCCTTATCCTTAAAAAAAGAATGTATACATTGTTTTGCAACCTACAATGATTACATTTTTTTGACAATTATAAGCATATTGGCAGAAAAGTAAAAAGTGCTAAACTTTTATGAGTGTATACATATTAATGACACAATTATTGTTTACATTGTAATGAAATTGTGTTTTACATTTTCGGATACACAAAAATCGTACTTTTTTACGTGGTAGAGCCATGCTTCGGCACGAATGGGCCGGCTCGACCGGAGAAATACCACGGGCTCACAGAAAACCGGCGTGAAACAGCGTTTGCGCTGTGTTTCGCCGAGTGAGTGAGTTTACCGGAGGCCCAATTTTTCCCTTTCCCTTCCCTACCCTCCCCTATTACCCTATTCCCTCTTAAAAGGCCGGCAACGCACTTGCAGCTCTTCTGATGCTGCGAGTGTCCATGGGCGACGGAAGTTGCTTTCCATCAGGTGACCCGTTTGCTCGTTTGCCCCCATATTTCATAAAAAAAAAAAAAAAATAATGTTTACATTATATTGAAAAAACAATGTTTACATGTTATTGACATTGTCACGTATACATCATTTTGGCTTTGGGGGTGTTTAGTATTCATTGACAAACTGTTGTTTACTTTATTATGAAAAAATTGTGTTCATAATTTTGAAACAGTTTGTAGGTTACATCATTATGAATACAACATGGTATCCATGTTTTTGAAGTATGATACGTTGACATATTATTACAAATTTGTCAATGTGTCTATATTAGTGCACGCGACTGTACTATATAGTGGTATTCGCTCCGTGCACGACTTTAGCACCACCTAGCGTTCGCAACTTTGTTGGCTCTGACCGTTCTGGCGTTTTTAAATTTTTTGGCGGCATTGTGATAAAATATTAAAACAATAATTTTCCTTAAGAGTTTTTAGCATGGTCTATCAGCATGGAAATTTGCAAGTTTCTATCTCCTATAGTTTAAAAATGCTAGGGGGGGGGACCAACTTACAAACTGCTTTGGAGGCCTATTACTCGAAAATGGTCAACTTTATAAAAAAGTAACGAATGAAACCTTGCCTTTAATTTAATAGACCTATTCTACGATACGATACGTAGACCCCATCGTGTGGGGCAAAAATATTTTTCATCCCCACTTCACATGTATGGAGAGCCACCCCTAAAATATAAAATTATAATTTTTTTATGTTCCCGAAACCGTGATCTATACACAATCTATAACTGTACCAAATTTCATCAATTTATATTCATAATTACAGGAGCTAGAGGCGCGGTCAGACAGACAGACAGACGGACAGAGCGAAACTATAAGGGTTCCGTAAGTATTACGGAACCCTAAAAATACTATATTATGTTATTAATGTAAACTTCAAAATTACTGTGATTTGGGTGGACAGTGTAGTGTAATCACTTTTTGGGCATTCAAATTAAATATGGTATGTAAAATCTATTCAAAAGTGTGTTTTATTTTGGTTATATCTGGGTTTGCTTAAGTACTTCTTTTTTAATTGTAGTTTTAATGTAAAACAAGAAGATAAAGCTACTTTAATGGTTTTATTAAATAATAATAAGTTTAATTAATTTAAATTTTAGTAATAAATTAAATATTGTTTTCAGATCAAAATGAGTATTATTTTAAAGACCGGGTTTGTGAGTATCACTCAATATAAAATTTCAACCACAAACCGTTTGTAAAGGAAAATTGTTGGTATCTGCTGGACATGTCCGAGATGTAGCGGAATTAAGAACAAAACAAGGACAGAGTTCTATACTTCACGCCTGCATTATCAGACAAACATCTGTTACATTAAAACTTTGATACCTTAAAAAACGCTTTTAGAATTTTAGAAAATTAGAGATTGCTTCGGCATTGACAGATGACAGAGCCTACATTATTTCTACTTTTTGCCACCATGAGCGCTGCGATCGATTATGATACCCCCACCTAGTACTTCGCACCCAGCGAATAACGCCAATTACGAAATTCATAAAATCTAATGAATTTTATAATCTTATAATTTTTAATAAGCAGACGTCATTCATTAAGAGATTTTAATTAAAATATTATAATCAATTATCTATTCTGTTTTGCATTAACAGAGTAGTAATTATACAAAAATTTTATATTTTCGCCGTTCGGCAAACTAATGAAAAACTATAATCAAAAGATGTGAATATTATTATAAAGTTATGTGGTGTATTATTATTCCATTTGTTAAGTACATGAAAATGCTTGCGATATGTTATTAGATGACTAGATGTTGTCAATTATTATTTGCATTAGCGCACATGAATCATGATAGGAAACTTGATTAAGGCCGTCCCCCGAGCAAAAGACCTTGAGGCGGTCAGCCGCATAACTCAGTTCAAAATTTTTCACATAACTTAGTTCAAAATTGACCAAAAAAAAAATTTAAACGGCGAATATCTAGCTTATGAAATTGCCTATCTATTGGTGTGTGTCCCAAATAAAATTAACTTGTAAATACTATGGAGACACTGAAACTATTATAGTTTCAGCGTCTCCATAGTATTTACAAGTATAATAATTATGCGGCTGACCGCCTCAAGGTCTTTTGCTCGGGGGACGGCCAGCTGGGAAATATTGTCCTTGCAATGGAAAAATCTACAATCAACCGTTGACGAAATATCGTTAGAGAACATTAAAAACGCTCTATACAAAAGCGCATGAAATGACGTCATATGGTCACAACCGCAGTTGAAAATGTGTGGAAATCTCTAAGGTGGAAATTAGTAAAAAAATGTTAATAACTTACCTAGTTACTGCGTTTATTAATTGTTACTTACAAGAAAAAATGTCACAAATTGGTCACAAATAACATTAGGATTTGAACGGAAATTTTCAAAAAAAACGTATTTTTTTAGTCTTGTAACCATAGATATATAATATTAAAAAGAGGCCTGTAACTTTTAAATTTAGCAACTCAAAGTAGCAACTGATTACTGTACTTTTGAATTTTTTGGTCCTTACCAGTGATAACTAAATAATATACATCTACTAGATGACGCCCGCAACTCCGTTGCGCCAAAATTCGTTTATCGCGGCGGAACGTACATTTTTCCGGGATAAAAAGTATCCTATGTCCTTTCTCGGGTCTCAAAGTATCCCTATACCAAATTTCATCAAAATCGGTTCAGCGGTTTGGGCGTGAAGAGGTAACAGACAGACAGACAGACAGACAGACAGACAGACAGACAGACAGACAGACAGACACACTTTCGCATTTATAATATTAAGTATGGATGGTCCTTACCTAATTATTTTTTCTTTAGGAAATAATACGACTTTGATGATTTAAAACTTGATGAGTTAATTCTTAATATTATTGACTGGTCCATGATACCATGGACCAATAAAACTATTCCTCCATGATGACATTATTATCATATTATAACAGCCTCCGTGGTCTAGTGGTTAGAGCTTGGCTCTCGGAGATTGTGGGTCGATTTCTGCATTGGAACAACAAAAAATGATGTTTCCAAGTTTGGTTAGGACAATGCAGGCTGATCACTTGATTGTCTGACAAGAAAGATGATCCATGCGTCGAATGGGCATGTAAAAAGTCGGTCCTGAGCCATGGTCGTAGAAAAAAAGGCGGACGGAAGGTGAGCTAAGCATTGAGTGGCCGGCTTACTTTGATTGCTTCACTCACGAAGTATAGATACCAGGAGTGCGAATGGTATAGGCTTTTCCATAGTATTCATGTAGGTACACAATAATAAGCTCAGATCTTAGTTCTCTTTTCTGCCACTGGCTGCGCTAGAATTTTGGATGTACCGATGCTATTGTGGCGGACCAATCAGCGCACATTCCTGAATCGCGCTTGGTACTTCTTGAAAAATGGCGCGCTCTACCGGCAAAAAATCTGACCCCTAAATTGAGACCATTAGTTTAACATTACGTTCGGAATCCTGGTGTCTATACTTCGTGGCTTCACAATTCATATTACTGAAGCGGTGTCTGCCTTTTTTTCCTACGTCTATATCCTGCGCTTGATCTCTCGCCAGTCGTGTCGGTTGTCCGTCCCACTGGACTTACGAGAGTAAAAGGAAGAGAGTGCTCTTGAGTACTGCGCACACACTTCGGCACTATAAAATTACTCCTGCGTAAGTGGCCTGGTTTCAATGAAACTGGCTACCGCCACCGAAATCGGTGTGGAGGTTATTACAGTGGCGTAGCGTGGGTGTCTGCCGCCCGGGGCGGACGTCAATTTTGCCGCCCCCTTACTTGGGTTTTGCCGCCCTCTTACTTAGGTTTTGCCGCCCCCTTACTTAGGTTTTGCGGCCCCCTAAAAGTGCCGCCCGGGGCGGGCCGCCCACCCCGCCTCTACTACGCTACGCGACTGGGTTATTATATACTATGTAACGTTGCCCGTTGGCAAACACCTGTTTAAATTTAGAAAGATAAATTCGAGCTTTCTATTATATTATTAAAATTGTAGCATTAAGTATTTTAACATAATTAAACATTCTTATAGATCTGGACTCGGGAGCTTTATGACGGGTCATACGCTGTTGCGTTTGTGAATCAAAGGGACGATGGGGCCCCGTACTCCGTGAGTGTTACGTTCGACGACATGAAAATACAGAAACAGAGTTACAAAGTTCACGTGAGTATTACACTGCTAACTCAAGTTACCCTGTAATATAAACTGTCGAGTGGGTTAACTTGTTACCTTTTGGGAACATTTATTATCGTCAAACAATATTTTTAAAGATGTACCTACATTAAATACATATTGCATGTAACGCGAGAGCGCAAAGAGAGAAAAGTTATTTTTATAACCCTCGCAACTTACTCTGAAATTGGAGAGTTAAGTTTAAAGATCCTCTTAGGTACCTACTACATTTTTAAGTGATTTTTTATTCCAGGATCTCTATAAAGAAGAAGAGAATAAATACATTGGACCAAAGGAGAAATTTGAAACCAGAATAAACCCATCAGGTGTTAAGTTTTACAAGTTAACCCCCAATAGATTACATGTTGTCGAGATAGTTTAGTTTTAACTTTTAGGTGTATTGTCTTAACTATGTCGCGTCGTCATAAAGGTAGGATGTGAATGTGTAATGAAAATTTTCTAAATAACACGGTGAAAAAGTTTATTATGATTTATGAATAAATAAATCCCCAACTTGGGACACTTGATCCCCCTTTTGTTTTTATTACCCACATTTCCTACATGTAGGTCAAATATGAAAGAAAAAGGCGCTGGAATCTATTCCATATGTCTACATAGGTACGTGGAATTTACGCCAAACCAACAGAATACCAGTGAAAAAATTATAATTTACCTACTAAACTAAAGGCAGGGAATTCTACCATGTTTATCTACCCATACATCCGAACATTTGATCCCCGATCATCATTATTAATTTCTATGCAACATAAAAAATGTTAAATAAACATTGTTTTAAGTTTTAACCATCATCATTTACCTAATTAAAAAATTATTAATATAATATACCTAATACATGCCTAATATATATTTTTACGATAACCTTTTCTTTTTATCCACCTTTTTATGGTTTGGTATTCTTTTGTTTTTTATACCGGAGCAGGCCCACCGCTGCTGTTTCGTCGCCCGCGTGCAATACCGATTATACCGCCCTATTACTATGATTTTTGTCAAAAAAATGATTGTCTGAATGAAATGATCGAGTGATGAGTCGCTCGATTTGCCGCCCCCTGGGCGTGCCGCCCTTGTGCGGTGCACGCTTTGCACGCCCACTTACGGCGGCCCTGCTTAGGAGTTAAGGGCATAGGAGTGAGTTAGGACTATGGAAATATTCAAAAATGTCTAATACTTAAGAGGCATGATCTTATTTTTTTGATTTACTTATATAAATGATTTTATGAGACTCCCCGAATAAATTTACCATGTTTTGCCGGCAGTAGCATATTATAATTTACTAGCTTTTCCCCGCGACTTCGTCCGCGTGGAACGTTTACTTTGGGATATCGCTAAAATTTACCCGCGACTTCATTTACGTAGAAGGAGAAGCGCTTCCACCTCACGTCTGTTCGCCCGCGCCGCGCGCCGTACTATAGCGCGCATTATTATTTTATTACTGCGATATCTTCTAAAATACTCATTGAAATCAAATGATGTAAACGGCAAATTTCTTCTAGATTAAATGCTTGTAATGAATAATGTATTTACTTGGATAAGGATTAATATAATCTTTATGAAAACACCTTCACAAATAATGCTTACTTTTAGAACAAATTTGGTTAGTATAAAAAGGTTATAGTGAGTCAACCTTAAAAGATAGACATATACTGTCGCGGACTTTTTTTTAGAACTTTTGAAGAGGAACAATTCTGCTATACATCATTTTAGCGAAACTTTAACCGTTTCCGCAGCGTACTGTTAGGCGGCCGTCCCTGTTTGACTTTTTAAAAAAAACTACACTTTACACTAAACTACTTTATTTCAATAAAACACACAAACTACACTATGACTTCCCACACTTTAAGCGAGTGCTTAAAATCGCACTGTTCGCGGCGGCTTCCAGAATCTAACTAACTGAAAATAATTAATAAAATATCGAAGTAAAATGAAAATGCAAGCTAAACGGAAAAATAGAAGCGCGTGGTAAAAATGCTGATAACGGACTATGTCCATAGTAGCTAGGGTTGTAACAGCTCCCCCCTTTTGACGGAGCTTTATCTTTTTAAGATAAACGCAGTACTCAATGTGTGAGAAGTCTACAAGATTTAGAAAAAATAAAACATTGAAAATAAAATAAAAATCAAGAGCTTAGAATTAATACAGAATTAGAAAATATACATAAATGTAGACTTCATTAAAATTAAAACAAAATCCATTTCAATATTTAAAATTGAATTAAGACAAAAGTTTTTAATATTAAAAATTCAAATTTCTATTTGAAGAAAATTGATTTTTGTCGAAAACTTTAGAGTGATGTTGAATTGGTAAAGACTTAACAGATTGCTTATCATCATCTGACGACGAGATCTGAGACATTTCCAAAGAATTTGAAATTTTCGATTTATTTTTTACACACTTTTTATTATTACATTGATTGAAAATTTGAATGCAACATCCAGAATGAGTTGAATTTCTATTTCTAAAACATCTGAAAATCTTGTACACAAAATACAAAAATAAACACACAATTAAAATATAAGTAAATGTAGAATAATATTGGCCATATTTAATAAAATGAGATTGTTTTTCTAAATTATTTAATTCATTTTCCAAATTATCCATTTGATGTGAAGCATACTTTAAAGAGTCTAAATTAATTTTACTTAAAGAAATAGGAGACAAATGTGGCAAACTTTTATTAAATATGTCCTTCTTGCAGCAATCATCAGCTGTAATATCAAAACTTATGTCTAAAGGAGATTTAATTATAAAAGAATAAGAATTTGTCGGTAATAATTGAACTGTTTTAGAATAACCAACACAGTCGGATGTTAATTTTACAATTCCAGTACCTTCAATAGAATAATCATTAATATCATCATTACAACGAATAGTTAATTTATTTATTTTGGATTGAACAAAAATCCATTTATTATTTTGCAACTTTTGCCAAATATCTATATCACCAAATAAGAGTTTCGAATTACATTCAGAGGGCAACGAGAGTGTGACCTCGGTTAAGATTTTGGATTCACAATTTGGACTACTAATACAAGAGTAGATATTAAACAATTCACATATAGAATAATTACTATTAATTAACTTACAATTATTAAGTGAGCTCAGCATAGCATAATGCAGTCTGTCGTCGCTTAAGGCGATGTATGAGTCAGAGGGTTGAATTAAAGCGAAAGTATTATGAGTATCATCATGAGGTGTCGGTAAAGGAATATTTTTATAGACCATGAACTTATCAGGTGTGATAAGAGGAATTTGCAAGACAAATATGACTTTATTATTTAAGTAATAAGAGCTAAGTTTAGAAATATCAATTATAGAATGAATATTTTCTATATTAAGAGCTACAGGAAAATCTAATCTTTTACTTATTTGATTACTATGCTTAACTAATTCATTATAGAGATTTATAGGACTAATTACGCTAGGATGTAGTATATTAACTTTAGAGAATAAGATAGAATTTAAAGTAGTATCTAGTAAGTTAGAAATAGTAAGCAAAGAACTTTCAATTATATTAAGTAAATTATTTAACTTAGAGTTGTATAACAATAGATTATCTGTATCCGTAATTTTAGAAAGTATATTATTCATATTATTAATTTGGGTATTTAGTTTAAATTCGTTTTGATTTAATTTGTAAATAGTAGTATTAAAATTATTAATAGTAGATTTTATAACATGTATATTGTCGCGCATTAAATGAAACATTTCTGATTCGCTCTTTTTGCAAGACTCAATTGCAGCGTCGTATTTTCTAGCATCGTCAGCATCTAACGTGCCGAAGAAAAACTTTAAAATTTCACCACCAAATTCTAATGACCGTTTGACTTTACTTGTCTTATGATCGGAAATAATATGAGATAAAGATTGTAATTTAATATAATTAGATTGAATTAAGACCTCAATAGGGCTGGATATGTCTTTACAAAAATTTACATCTTGCGATTGAATCTTGTTACAAAGATCGAGAGTGTCGTGCAAAAGATTTTGTATTTTATTTAAATAAGGTTCGAGAGAGAATAAATCAATATGTGTAACAACTTTCCAATAGTCATTATAAAAATTCACATAAGTAATAGGTTCAAAATAAATTCCTGGGCTATGTGATATAGGAATGATATTTGATTCCGCGTCGCTGAGGCAAATGCCATGACAGCATAATAGTCTGAAAAGAAAGAGACGAACTAAGTTAGGAATTAGGAAGTAGCAGGCTTAATTTCGTTAACATGATGCTTGACATTTTTGCGACCTATCTGTAGAGTCACATTATGTTTATTATGTACCTTTAGAATTTTATAAGGGCCTTTCCATATAGGCGATAAGGCTTTGCGTAATCTATGATGGTGTTTTAAATACACCATGTCACCTGTTTTATAAGAAACTTCGCGAGAATTAGAATCGTAATATTGTTTAGATCTTTCTTTACTGTTGATAAGATTTTGAATAGCTTTTTCGCGACTAAAGCGCATTCTATACTGTAAAGCACGTATATATTCATTATAAGTAGTATTATTATTACTTTCATATAAAGAGCTAGGAATAGAAGGTTTGTAGCCGAATAATAATTCGTGTGGCGTAAAATTAGTAGAAGAATGAGGCGTAGTATTATAAGATAAAATTGCAGTAAATAAATAACAATGCCAATCGTTTTGATTTTCATTGACGAAAGATTTTAAATATTCTTTTAAAGTTGCATGTGAGCGTTCTAGCGCTCCATTTGTTTGGGGATGGTAAGGAGTAGTAAATAATGCTTTAACTTTTAAAATTTCAGTTAATTGTTTGAATAAATCAGACGTAAAGGGTGTACCTAAATCTGTTAAAATAGTTTTAGGAAATCCAAAAAGTGACATGAAATGAACAAGATTTCGAGCTATTTCGTCGCTAGTCGACGAAACCATAGGATATGCACTTGTGAATTTAGTAAGATCATCTTGCAATGTTAAGACGAATTTAAAATTTTGGAAACCCGCGTCGGGCAAAGGGCCTACAATGTCGAGGGCTAATCTCTCAAACGGCCTTGTAGATGTAGAAGTGATCTCCATTGGAGCTTTATTAGATTTCCGTAAAGGTTTGTTGATTTGGCAAAGTTTACATTTTTTCACATAATGTTCAATGTCAGAGCGCATTCCTTTCCAGTAGTAACTGGCTTTAATTCTTTTATACATGCGTTGTGAACCTGGATGACCCGCAATAGGCGAATCATGATTTTCTTTTAAAATTTTAGGAACTTCTACCGGAGTAGGATAAATTAATTGATTTTTGTAAATATGTATTTTAATATTTGTATTATGGAAAACATAGGAAATTATATTATAGATTTTAGTATAAGCTAATTTAGAAAAAGGATCCGAGAAATCTGAAATAGCAAGATCCGTAATATTTTGGCAATCAATTAAAATATTTCTTAATTTTATTAATAAGTTGAAAACGTCTTTATAATGCGTTTCCTCATAATGATGAACCTTGGTAAAAAGGAAATAGAAATTTTTATCTTTAAAATTGTAGTGTTTAATTGTAAAAGGTTCACGTTCAGAATTTAGCAACTCGTCAGCGTTTTCAAGCTGCGATATTATTTCTTCACAATGTGGAATTGAATAATCAAAATCTAGGGATACTGGACACGCGATATTGTTTAATTTAGATAATTGTAATGCTTGAGTATATTCTTCGATAATAGTATTAAAAATTGGAAGTTGATTAGTAAATTGTAATTTAAAATATTTTTCATAAGTTAAATTATATAAATTGTTAATATTAATAGCGTTAACTGGACACCTTGATAACGCGTCGGCATTAGAATTGAGACGACCTTGTTTATAAACAATCTCGTAATCGTACTCCTCGAGTTTTAAGCGCCAGCGAATGAGTCTGCTACCTGGATCTTTTACATTGAAAAGCCACACAAGTGGTCTATGATCAGTAATTATTTTAAATTTATTTCCATATAAGTATGGTCTAAAAGTTTTAACGGCAAATAAAATCGCTAAGAGCTCTTTCTCCGTCGTAGAATAATTGCCTTCAGGCCTATTTAAAGTTCGCGATGCGTATGCTATAGGTTTGTCCTTGCCTATAGGACCTTGAGATAGAATTGCGCCTACAGCATAGTTACTAGCGTCAGTAGTAACATTAAAAGGTTGGGAAAAATCTGGATACTGGAGAAGAGGAGCAGAAATTAATTTTTCTTTTAAAAATTCGAATGCGTGTTGCTGCTCCGCGTTCCACTGGAAGACAGCATCTTTCTTTAAGAGACACGTAAGAGGCTTAGTTAACTTAGCAAAATTCTCAATAAATCGGCGATAATAGCCTATTAAACCTAAAAAGGATTTAATATCTTTAGGATTTTTAGGAACTGGGAAATGTGAAACGGCCTTGACTTTTTCAGGATTTGGAGAGACACCTTTATCGGTGATGATGTGGCCAAGATAAGTGACTTCGTGTCTTAAAAATTCGCATTTGTCGGGCTGAAGTTTGAGATTAAATTGACGAAGTTTGTCGAAAACGCGTTTTAATTTAACCATATGATCTAGTAAATTTTGACTATAAATTATGCAATCATCGAGATATATAAAACAATCTAGACCTTGTAATCCTGACAATACAGTATTCATTAACCGTTGAAATGTGGTAGGGGCGTTTTTCAACCCAAAAGGCATTCTGGTAAATTCATAATGTCCAGACATGCTTGAATTTGTGCTTATTGTGAACCCTGTTTTAGGGGCGTCCTTGGGACAAGTTTTTATTTGGTGAAAGCCACTTGTAAGATCTAGTGTACTAAAATATTTAGAATGACCTAGTTGATCTAGGATGTCAGTGATAAGAGGCAGTGGATAAGTTTCGGAAACAGTGACGTCATTGAGGCGACGATAGTCTATGACTATTCTCCACTTTTGTTTGCCAGAAGCGTCGATCTTTTTCGGGACTACCCATACTGGGGCGCTCCAAGGCGAAGTAGAAGGGCGAATGATTTCTTGGTCTAACATTTTTCGGATTTGGGAATCGACCTCTTCTTTGTGACACTCAGGAAAGCGATAGGATTTGACATGGATAGGAGGAGCGTCACCTGTGTTAATAGTGTGCTCGAGGGCACTTGTAAAAGTTAAGGGCTCGCCATCTAAATGAAAAATATCGGTATATGACGAAACACAGTCTAAGAGAGCTTTCCGCTCTTCATTATTTAAATGAGAACAGCGAATTAAATTTAAAACTTTGTTTATACGATCAGATTTGCTACTAGAAATAGAATTAATACTTATACAATTTTCTGAATTATTTAAACAGTCGCGCTCGAGTGGCGTTAATTTTACGTGATAATCTTTGATTTCGATACGATTTTCAGTAGTATTTAAAATAGAAATATTAACTTTATTGTTAGGTTTAATTTTTACTATGCAATTAGCGACATAAACACCTTCACATAGGGTATGATCTAGCACGAGAGCTTCATTGTTATGATATAAGTCGGGCGAGTAATTTGATACAGTACATTCAATTACGGCTTCAGCACGAGCCGGTATGATATAAGTTGGTTGAGTATAAACAATAGGAATATAATGATTATTTATAGTCATAGATTTAGAAGAATAATCAATGTTAGACTTAAAGAAATTGCAAAAATCGCTACCGATAATTCCGTCATAATTATTTAAATTAATATCATCATTTGTCACATGAAACTTATAGTTGAATTTTTCGTTAGATATAGTAAATTCTAATTGGAAAGTACCCAATGTTTCGACAGGATTTTCGGAACTGTTAATTCCCTTTAATTTAACAATTTCATGTGAAAGATCTGGAATTTGCAATAGACAGGACCCCTTTATGATACTGATAGCTGATCCCGTATCAACTAGAAAACATAGCATTCCCGATCCCGGTGCATGCTTAGAATTTAAGTAAGTATGAGGCAAAGACACCTTTTTACTATAATTATTAATTTCGTATATAGATTTAGAATTAGAACTAGAATTTAAGTTAGATTTAAGCGACTTATTACTAATACTAGATTTAGAATTTTGGACACGTTTGTCCTTAGAATTAGTTTGACACAGTTCTTTTGACTGTGGTATCGATTTAGAATAATTTAAGTTAGATTTAGAATTAGTATAAGATTTTTGGTTAATACATTGACAATTTATTTTGCCATTAGAATTAGTAAAATTTAGTTTATTTGATTGACATGATTGAGACATAGAAATAGAATTATTAGATTTAGTAGAGTTAGTAAAATTTGCCTGACTCAACAGTTTTTGTTGAGATGGACTCAGCATCCGTGGCTGAGATGAAAATTTAGTAGAGTTAGTAAAATTTGATTGACTCAACATGTTTTGTTGAGATGGACTCAGCATCTGTGGCTGAGATGAAAATTTAGTAGAGTTAGAATGACTCAACATATTTTTTTGTTGAGATGAACTCAGCATCTGTGGCTGAGATGGACTCAATCTTGTGGATTGAGATGAAAGTTTAGTAGAATTAGTAACATTTGTTTGACTCAACTTATTTTGTTGAGGTGGACTCAGCATCTGTGGTTGAGATGAAAATTTAGTAGAACTAGAATAATTTGTATGACTCAACTTATTTTGTTGAGATGGACTCAGCATCTGTGGCTGAGATGAAATTTGACTCGGCATATTTTGTCGAGATGTAAAATTAGAATGACTCAACGTTTTTCGTTGAGGTGGACTCAATCCCGTGGGATGAGATGTAGATTTAGGAGAATTAGTATAAGAATTAGAATATATCGTGTCCTTATGATTTTGGTTGGATTTTGGCAGACACGGAACCAAAATCCTTCTTAATTTAAATCATCGTGAACAGATTGAGACTGATGATCATGAATAATATTATAATTATTAGATTCACATTCACACGAATGTGTTGGAACATTACCGTGGTCACGTTGTGCGGTGCTAGCACTTTCGCGGCGTTTCATATTAAATTGACGCTTGCGACATTCCATAATCGTGTGACCTACGTTTTTACAATAATTACACGATTTAGCATAAGAATTAGAATTAGACTTTGGAATAAAATTATTTTTAGAATAAGAATTATTATTAGAGTTAGTATTAAAATTAGCATTAGAATTTGAATTAAGATTACGTTGAGGATTTACGTGATACGACTTTTGAAAAATAGGTTTTTTATTCTTAAAACATTCAGAAGAGCTATGTCCGATTTTATTACAAATAGAGCACTGTCTTTGAGACCTACTGCTATTTTTTGAAAGATTAAATAATTTCTCCTCATCAGTGGCATATTGAATTGCATCACTGAGGGTTGTAGGATTTTTACACCTTACAATAGTTGAGATAGAAGGATTTAAGCCCAATAAAAATGTATTTAAGGCGAGGTCTTCCATAGCGGCTATTCGGCCAGGAAGTTCTTCCTCATTTTTACAACTATAATGGATATCGGATTGAATTCTAGTTAAAATTTGCTCGACTCTGAGGGAGTATTTTATTACGTCTTCGCTAGGCAACTGTTTAGAATTTTGTAAATCAGACAGTAAATGTGTTGCATGTTTCTTTTCTCCAAAAGTTGAACGCAAAAAGCTTTTTAATTCTTTCCAACTAGAAAAAGTTTTTAGGCTACAAGCAACTTGTGCTTTGCCCTCTAACTGTGAAATTATGAATTTAGATAAAATTAATTGTTGTTCAGGGCTAGCTAACAGCATTGCATTTTCGCAATTTGTGAGAAACGCAGGGAGTGATTCCCTGTCACCACTATATGGTTTAATAAATTTGGTTAAAAACGTTAGCGTAATTTTTTCGGACATTTTGTTTTCCTCAGACTCTCCTTTGACTGACATTAGCGTTTATGATATGCTGAACTTGTTATTAAAATTTAAATTATTTTGTAAGATACAGTGAAAATTTAGAAATTAAAAATAGAATTAACTAGGATTTAGAATTAATTAAGACTTAAGAGTTTGTAAATTTTGGATTTAGAACTTCACGATTTAGAACACTTTAGGATTTAGCACTTTAAGGATTTTATCACCTTTTGATTTAGCACATATAATTATTTTGAAAATTTTAGGATTTAGAAATTTTGATTTAAGATTTGGAAAAACACAAAAACACTCACAGTAACACGCCGATAACCTGCATGCCGTGGTGTGGGAACCGGTGTCGCGTTCTAAGCTGCTACGCTTTTCCCGGAACTGGGGCGGATGATTTGCCCGGTGTGGTGAGTTAGACTCGGAGCTGGTGGAGCGGGCTCAGACAGCGCCGCTGCTGGGGCTGCTGAGGCTGACCGTCGTCCTGGTGGGGTGTAGCTGGAGCGGGCTCAGGCTGTGGCCTGAGGCTGACCGTCGTCCTGGTGCAAGTAGTCGGAGCGGGCTCAGACAGAAACTGCTGAGGCTGACCGTCGTCCTTTTCTGGAGCAGGCTCACGCAAAGAGCGGAGGCTTAATGTCGTCCAGGTGTAGTTGGAGCGGGCTCGCGCTTTCCAATAGCGGAGTCTTACCGTCGTCCTTTATTAGACAGTGACAGGGGTGCCTGGTTCGGATTCCGGGTCTTTTTGACTCTCGTCGTTAGACTTTCTCCGGAATCACACTTCTGACACCAATTTGTTAGGCGGCCGTCCCTGTTTGACTTTTTAAAAAAAACTACACTTTACACTAAACTACTTTATTTCAATAAAACACACAAACTACACTATGACTTCCCACACTTTAAGCGAGTGCTTAAAATCGCACTGTTCGCGGCGGCTTCCAGAATCTAACTAACTGAAAATAATTAATAAAATATCGAAGTAAAATGAAAATGCAAGCTAAACGGAAAAATAGAAGCGCGTGGTAAAAATGCTGATAACGGACAGCTACTATGGACAAGTAGCTAGGGTTGTAACAGTACGTAGCGAAAGCTCTCAAAAGGAAAAAAAGACCCCCGATTTTGTAACATTCTTGATTGATGCTCCGCTCGTATTGAATTTAGCGTGATGTTATATAGCCTAAAGCAGTGGTCCCCAACCTTTTTTTTACGCGGGCCACAAACCCGTTGTACTCCTGGTGTCGCGGGCCGCAACCAAAATTTTTAGGGACAAAAAATACGGTGTTTAAATTTAACGATTTAATAATAGAAAAACACAAGGTAGTTAAAAGAGTGAAACTAAACATTTAAGATGAGATAACGACACAAACTAAAATAAAATAACAAATATGTATTATAATAAATATGTTCACTCAGTGAGATTTTTGGAATTGTGAACCCTTTTTCACAACTTTATCTAGAGCTGGCTTGTCGCTGCATGCTATCCTTATTACATCGTAGGCTGTATTTTCAAGAACCACTTTAGCTAGAAAGCTGATATGTTCATAAGTCTTAATTCTGATGCCGCTATAACAACATAATATCATATCTAAAAAACAAGATAAAACAAATAATATAAGGAGAAGCCCTTTTTATGATAACAAAAAGCGTTTTTTTGTCCTTTCTTTAGTCGATGGCAATACTTTAAATATTCACAAGATACTAAATTGATTTCTACTCCAATATATAATTCAAAATAAAAATTAATATAAAAGGGGTTTTCATAAAAAATACAATTTTTGTCTATTTTTTTCCTAAAATGGCTTTTCCTTGGCTGATTTTTAAGTTACAGATTTCACGCGGGCCGCAGATAAAGGCCCGGCGGGCCGCATGCGGCCCGCGGGCCGCGGGTTGGGGATAGCGGGCCTAAAGCCTTCCTCGATAAGTGGACTATCCAACACAAAAAGAATTTTTCAATTCGTACCAGTAGTTCCTGAGATTAGCGCGTTCAAACAAACAAACAAACAAACAAACTCTTCAGCTTTATAATATTAGTATAGATTGGCATTCATTTTTGCTATAGGTATACAAATTAATCATAAATGTCGAATAAGATTGACGCTTCTATCTAACGATAATACTCATTTGGAAAATCATTGCTGAATAAGTAGTGGTATCATGTACCTACAATAGGTACCTACATCATTTAGGTAGGTATGTCACGTAACGTACGGTACGACCGACTTATCCACTGTAACGGCCGGGCCACACGGCGCACAGTGGGTCGAAAATCGGCTTTCATAGACATAGAAATGAAATCTCGAAAGTGATAGATTTTTTTATGGATATTGCTTCAGTTTAGTATTACTATGTAGAAAATTAAGTTTGAGATAATTTGGCCCAAAAATGAGGGAGTAATAATTTTTTTACGAAAAACTTGTATGGAGCCAACATGAAAAATTCAATTATTTCAAAAACGGCAAGTTTAACCGTAATATCCTGACAGATGGTTATAGTACCAATTATTCATGATTTTTTGGCATACATCATATAACGGTTTTAGCTGCTCTTTTTTTTTTTAAAATCGTCAAAATTTTTGAAAAAAAGTCACCCTGTATTATTGCACGATTCGATAGTGTTACTATTAAGGAACAATTTCTGGAAAGTAATGGTATACGGCAAACTTGAGAAAAGTGTTGAATTTTAATAAACTGCTCCATATTTTGAACAAATGTATGAACAATTATATAAAATGCTAAAATTAAGCACTTTCCTTAACTTTCTCACATATAGTTACTTCCCAGCAATTGTTATTTGCTAGCAAGACTATCGAATGCTGCAATAATACAGGATGACTTTTTTTCAAAATTAACGGATTCGAATCCTAACCAAGGATGTTGACTTGGCTATAATCTGATAATGCAGTTATATTCGTCGTACACTGTGAAGTGAAATAAAATTATGTCAGTGTAATTGCTTCCCAAAAATACTGGATTTATAACTGTTTTATAGAAAATTTCTATGAAGCCAATGAGAAAAATCCAATTATCTTCAAAACGGCAATATAAATCCTTATATCCTTACATGCTGTTATAGTACTATTAATTCGTGTTTTTTTACACAGTTCATGAAACGGTTCTATTTGCCATTTTTTTTAAATAATCGAAATATTAATTTTGAAAAAAAAAGTCAGTCAGTCAGTCAAGTCATGCACAATTCGATAGTCTTGCTAGTAAAGAACAATTTCTGGAAAGTAATGGTATACGGCAAACTTGAGGAAAGTGTTAAATTTCAATAAACTTCTTCATATTTTGAACAAATGTATGAAAAATAATATAAAATGCTAAAATTTAGTTATTTCCTCAACTTTCTCATATGTAATTACTTCCCAGCAATTGTTCTTTACTAGCAAGACTATCGAATGGTGTAATAATAGTGTGCGTGTGGTTTGAGGGACCTAGCTGAATATCCCCAAAATGAGTATAGCAAGTTTTAGTAGAAGTCTAAAAAAAATTGTAGAACAAATCTGGGAATTTGTAAAAAGATAGTTTAAAAGATATAGCCCTCAGAGTGTGGTCCCTCAGTTCACACACCGCTATTTTTCAGATCTCGAAAAGTATGTGGAAAATTATGGTCTTTTCACTACAGAATTTTAGTAGAACTTTTGTAAAAGTTTTTACAAATTTATCAAATACATAGCATTAGAAATAAAAAGGCTACAACCACCGAAGTGTGGTCCCTCAGTTCACACAAAAATGACATACTCATTTCGCTATATATTACTGACTTTTTTAATTATTTTTCTACGTAGAGTTTTAGTAGAAAATTTGTAGAATTCGTAGACAAAATTTCAGCAAAATCTATCGGCGCATTTGGAAGATATATACCATTATGTTGGGTCCCTCAGTTCACACACTTGTGTTTAAGAAAAACTCAAATAACTAATAAACGAGAAAACTAACAGAAAGTCTACTATACTTAAATTTTAGTAGAAGTTTTTTTCTCTTGGATTAGCACATAAAAGATTTAATTTCTTGCTTCCTAGCTGAGATAATGTCAATTTTTTGATTGTATGAAAATGCAGAGTAGGTTACCACACAAGAGGTAAAATGAGGACAAGTCCTAATATTATTGTGTATGTTATACCTTATTAAATTTACGTGTTGCTCGCGGTTTCGCACCTTTTCACTATTTTAGGGGTTCATAGTACTACAAACAACCCATATACTTACCAATTATTAACTATGTACCTATTTGTGGTTTCGCTCTGCCCGCCCTTTTCTCTATCCGTTCTTGCTAACTCCTTATATGTAATTACATATGTATTATATGAATAAAAAACTGGCCAAGTGCGAGTCAGGCTCGCGCACAAACGGTTCCGTACAAAACGGCAAAAAAAATCACGTTTGTTGTATCGGAGCCCTCGTTAAATATTTATTTGATTTTGTTTTTAGTATTTGTCGTTATAGCGGCAACAGAAATACATAATTTGTAAAAATTTCAATTGTCTAGCTATCGCGGTTCCTGAGATAAAGCCTGTTGACAGACAGACGGACGGACAGAGAGCGAAGTCTTAATAATATTTTGGATCCCTTTGGGTACGGAACCCTCATTGATGAAATTTCATATTTTTATTATACCTACCTATTTTCTATAAAAAAAATATAGAAATCTTAGGTCTTCAAAATCTTAGGTCGTCAAGCTTTTATGAAAAGGAAAAAGTTAATTTGTGGGATGTACGGTGTACATTATTCTTAAGTGTGTGTGCTTTTTTTTGTGTGCATTTTTTTATGGACGCCAACACACGATAGCATTCCACTTTTAAAATACAGTTCACGAGTGGTCTTAGTATTTTTTACCACTTCGTAGATGTCCAACAACGAAAGCATGACGCAACGAATGTATATTCAAGCGCGACAAATATAATATTATGTATATATCAAGCGGTCGCCCATATCGTGTCGAGGCGAAACTCGGAAGGGTCCAATTTTTAACCATTTGCATTGGGTAAACCTAAAAACATTTTCAGTATTGTATCAGAAGTATATTGCTGTAAGTAGAGACTTAGAGAGTTATTCGCCGAAGTAGTTTTTTCTCCAAGAACACTATTCCACGCGGGCGAAGCCGCGAGCAAAAGCTAATATAACAAAAATATTAGGTGCAGTCATAATATTACATTGAGTAATCTTTGGTGCTGGGGGCGAGACGACGACGAGACGAGGACGAGGGCTCCGATACAACAAACGTGATTTTTTTGCCGTTTTGTACGGAACCATTTGTGCGCGAGCCTGACTCGCACTTGGCCAGTTTTTAGGGTTCCGTACCTCAAAAGGAAAAAACGGAACCCTTATAGGATCACTTTGTTGTCCGTCTGTCCGTCCGTCCGTCTGTCAAGACCCTTTTTCTCAGGAACGCGTGGAGGTATGAAGCTGAAATTTATATCAATTACTCAGCTCTACTGTCCCTTGAAGCTGTGAAAAAATCAAACTTCTAAGCCAACGCAATCAAAAGATACAGCCGTTTATGCCGCAAATTTTCGACACTTGCAAGGGAATCAAAACCTACAGGGTGCTTCCCGTGAACTCAGAATCTTGAAATTTGGTACGAAGCAACGTCTTATAGCATAGATAAAGGAAAAATTACGAAAACCATAAATTTTTAATTACATCACATAATATATTTTTTTTTAATAATTTTAAACTTACTACCCATTTCCTCATAAACGCGTCATTTTGCAATAAAAATACCATAGTTATGACTCGATTGTCGTAATGAACGAACTTTGTAAACCTTGCAGGTTTGTACGGAACCCTCGGTGCGCGAGTCCGACTCGCACTTGGCCGGTTTTTATTCATATAATACATATGTAATTACATATAAGGAGTTAGCAAGAACGGACAGAGAAAAGGGCGGGCAGAGCGAAACCACAAATAGGTACATAGTTAATAATTGGTAAGTATATGGGTTGTTTGTAGTACTATGAACCCCTAAAATAGTGAAAAGGTGCGAAACCGCGAGCAAAACGTAAAATTAATAAGGTATAACATACACAATAATATTAGGACTTGTCCTCATTTTGCCTCTTGTGTGGTAACCTACTCTGCATTTTCATACAATCAAAAAATTGACATTATCTCAGCTAGGAAGCAAGAAATTAAATATTTTATGTGCTAATCCAAGAGAAAAAAACTTCTACTAAAATTTAAGTATAATAGACTTTCTGTTAGTTTTCTCGTTTATTAGTTATTTGAGTTTTTCTTAAACACAAGTGTGTGAACTGAGGGACCCAACATAATGGTATATATCTTCCAAATGCGCCGATAGATTTTGCTGAAATTTTGTCTACAAATTCTACAAATTTTCTACTAAAACTCTACGTAGAAAAATAATTAAAAATGTCAGTAATATATCGCGAAATGAGTATGTCATTTTTGTGTGAACTGAGGGACCACACTTCGGTGGTTGTAGCTTTTTTATTTCTAATGCTATGTATTTGATAAATTTGTAAAAACTTTTACAAAAGTTCTACTAAAATTCTGTAGTGAAAAAACCATAATTTTCCACATACTTTTCGAGATCTGGAAAATAGCGGTGTGTGAACTGAGGGACCACACTCTAAGGGCTATATCTTTTAAACTATCTTTTTACAAATTCCCAGATTTGTTCTACAATTTTTTTTAGACTTCTACTAAAACTTGCTATACTTATTTTGGGGATATTCAGCTAGGTCCCTCAAACCACACGCACACTAATAATACAGGGTGACTTTTTTTTTTCAAAATTAATATTTTGATTATTTAAAAAAAATGGCACAAACCGTTTCATGAACTATGTAAAAAAATCACGAATTAATAGTACTATAACAGCACGTAAGGATATAAGGATTTATATTGCCGTTTTGAAGATAATTGGATTTTTCTCATTGGCTTCATAGAAATTTTCTATAAAAAAGTTATAAATCCAGTATTTTTGGGAAGCAATTACTCTGACATAATTTTCTTTCACTTCACAGTGTACGACGAATATAACTGCATTATCAGATTATAGCCAAGTCAACATCCTTGGTTAGGATTCGAATCCGTTAATTTTGAAAAAAAGTCACCCTGTATTATTGCAGCATTCGATAGTCTTGCTAGTAAGTAACAATTGCTGGGAAGTAACTATATGTGAGAAAGTTAAGGAAAGTGCTTAATTTTAGCATTTTATATAATTGTTCATACATTTGTTCAAAATATGAAGGAGTTTATTAAAATTCAACACTTTCTTCAAGTTTGCCGTATACCATTACTTTCCAGAAATTGTTCCTTAATAGTAACACTATCGAATCGTGCAATAATACAGGGTGACTTTTTTTCAAAAATTTTGACGATTTAAAAAAAAAAAGAGCAGCTAAAACCGTTATAGGATGTATGCCAAAAAATCATGAATAATTGGTACTATAACCATCTGTCAGGATATTACGGTTAAACTTGCCGTTTTTGAAATAATTGAATTTTTCATGTTGGCTCCATACAAGTTTTTCGTAAAAAAATTATTACTCCCTCATTTTTGGGCCAAATTATCTCAAACTTAATTTTCTACATAGTAATACTAAACTGAAGCAATATCCATCAAAAAATCTATCACTTTCGAGATTTCATTTCTATGTCTATGAAAGCCGATTTTCGACCCACCGTGCGGCGCGGCGCCGCACCGCACCGCAATACTCCGCCCCGCACTGGCGGCCACACGAGCAATGCGGCGTCGCAATGTTCTTACGGCGTCGCTGCGGCACCGCAATGTTCTTACGGCGCCGCTGCGGCACCGAACAGGGTTGACTTGGCTAATGGCTTGCCCTGTTGACGACAGTCTACAATAAACAATGGGTTTTTTTGTATAATATGTATCAGCATCACGTAATTATACGTTGATTCTAACGAGCGTACACTTCTCCCTACGCCGTACATACAACTGAGCGGTGCCGCCGCGGCACCGCACTGCTTGCACCCCTCCCCGCCTCATCTGCCTCGCGCCGCTGTCCGGTGTGCCTGCGGTGCGGCGACGGAGCGGCGCCGGACGCGCCGTGTGGCATACCATGCCTTTTTATATGAAAAAGACCTGTTGCGATACCGCTCAGGCGCCGCGCCGCAGCCGTACCGCACCGTGTGGCCAGGCCCTAAGGGCCGGGCCACACGGCGCGGCGCCGCACCGCACCGCAATACTCCGCACCGCACTGGCGGCCACACGATCAATGCGGCGTCGCCCTGTGTGCACCCCTCCCCGCCTCATCTGTCTCGCCCCGCCTCGCGCCGCTGTCCGGTGCGCCTGCGGTGCGGCGCCGGAGCGGCGCCGGACGCGTCGTGTGGCATACCATACATTTTTATATGTAAAAGACCCGTTGCGATACCGCTCAGGCGCCGCGCCGCAGCCGTACCGCACCGTGTGGCCTGGCCCTAAAGGCCCCCACAGACGAGAGGCCGATCGTTTCAGCTGGAACTGACGTCAGTTCGGCCTGAACGGATTCGAGCACACACACGGAAAAAATCGCATCCAATCCAATTTACGTCAGTTCGGCCTGATCTGATTCGTGCCCACACACGGAACCGGGAACAGTCGCATCAGTCCATTCTGGTTTGCCGCGCGCTACGGTCGTGTTTATCAATTTTGTATTTAAACACCGCGAAAACTCATACAACGCTTGTACAAGATACACGCCCGCACGGCAGCGGGTCGGGCAAGAACTGAAGCGATTTGTCCACACACGGTCAGGACAGGCCGCGCGTTCAGGCCGATCGGTCAGGCCAGAATTAATGTTGCCAACTTAGTTATTTTACAAAATTTTACTAAATTGAGTATTTTATTCCCTCCTTGGTAGAAATTTAGTTATTAGTAGTGTTTAAGTAGGAAAGAGCCAGACAGTAATGATATGCAAAATAGCTACTAAATACGTAATATTTCCTAGTATATTTTAATTTAATGGTAAAATTTATAATCAAATTCAATTAATGAAAAAAAAATAATATAATAAAACCTAAAATGCAGTGGTTTTTGGGGGGCTTCAGGAATTCCTAAGTTAAGTAGCCTCTTTAGTAGTTTTTTAGTAGTTTAGTAGAAATCGATACGAGTTTAGTAGTTTCACAAAAAAAGAGCTGGCAACACTGGAACGAATCGCTTCAGTCCGTACGGCCGCCTGATGCGATCTCGAAATTGCACACACACGATACGATTTTGCATCCGTTCAGGCCGAACTGAAGGTAGACCGGACCATGTATGGGGCCCCTAAAGGCAAACCTATTGTTCCTACAGGGTCTTTTTTTCTATTTTTTTTTAAATCTACTTATTGTAATTTTGACTAAAATATATTTTTGGAGCAAATCTACCGGCAGATGTACCTATCGAACTAAAGACGGTAAATTTGCGCGCAATAAATATTCATAAAATTAATGTAAACAGGTTTGGCCACTAGAACAAGTGGGACAACTTTCTGACCGCTTGTTGACCGTTAGTGAAAGTTTATGACTGCTTAGGAATTTGGAGTATGCGAAAGGTTTAAATCACTGACCGATAGCGTTATAACTGCAGATTTGCATCATTGAATAATTGCGACTCACTATACGACATACACAATTTCGATAATTTTCGTGATTCGTGTAATCCGTATGATGATGCAATAAACCTTCAAGGTTATTGTCCTTCTTAGATAAATTCTTTTTTAACTCTCTTAAACTTGCATTACTTATTTTTCAAGGTTGTAATGTAATTCATCCAGCAAAAAAAATGGTATTTGCTAAATAATGCTAATTGCAAAAACGAGACAAATACGTCACCGTCTATATTTGTCATTTGTCAAATTATTGACTCAAAATGTGTCAACTTTTGAGCAGCGTTGCCAGAATGTTACAAAAGTAACATTTTACGTTACTTTTGACCCTCTCACGTTACCTCCATGTTACACGACTCAATATGTTACTTTTGTGTTACTTTTTAGGCTGGAACTTCTTTAAAAATTCAGAGCATTGAAAACATAACTCTACGCTCTACGAAACGAACTTAACTCTATGAAAACTTAAGTGTCGAAGATATATGACATTGACATTTAACTCGACAATTGTGTGTTCAATTTTCAGCTCTATTGTATTAGCACAGAGTTCTATTTTCAATGCTTTGAATTTTCCTCGGCCTATCGGATACCGGATCAAATAGTTCCGGCCGTAAGTATCTACAGACGTACAGATTCGGTACGGAGTGGACCATTATGTAACTTGATACTTGTGTAATCGAATTTCAGCTCTATTTTATTGGCGTATAGTTCTATTTACAGGGCTGTTTTTCCGATTTCAATTTTCGTGCAGTGTTGCCAAATCTCAAAAATATTTCGCTCCAAATATTAATGTTCTGTCATATTATTCGGTCCTTGTCCCTTGAACATTAAAATATTCTTCCAAAAGTTTATTTTTTAGCAGTTGACATCGCTAGTCAATATATCAGTTCTTCATTTAATTAAATTATCAAGAAAATATAAACCTCTAAAAATTAGGGTTTTTTAATGTTATTTAAAAATAAGAAAAGCTTGACATGTTGCGCGAACTAAATAACATACATACATACATATAATCACGCCTCTTTCCCATAGGGGTAGGCAAAGACCGTCTCTTTCCCGTAGGGGTAGGCAGAGACCACTTCTTTCCACTTTCTACGATCCGTATATACTTGTTTCGCTTCGTCCACTTTTATTCTTACCATCCATTCCTCCTCTTACATTCAACGTAGCAAAGCGGCTCTCCATGGGCCACTTTTCGCCTGCGCGAGAACGAGACGTGATGGGTGGCGAACCACATCGCCGCCATTTTGGATAATTAAATTATTTTTATGATTATCCATTGCGAACTAAATAAAAATGTATAATATCATATCTTCGAGATTTTAACCAATGACGTCCCAGATTTTTGTAATGTTGCTGTAATAAAAAATGGAGTGCCCTGCACTGAGGGCACTCCATTTTTCTTGGTCAGTACGATTACTATAGGTGTACCAGAATCTCATGGCAAATAGGGAACTAAAATTTTGTAGTGTGCAATACTGGGGAAATTGGATTAAACGATCTTGATACTGGTTAATATTTAATTATGTCTTTAGTATTATTGAACATGAATTATATAGGACTGTATGAAGAATGTAAGGTGTATAATATAGAAAACTAGCTTTTGCCCGCGGCTTCGCCCGCGTGGAATAGTGTTCTTGGAGAAAAAACTATTTCGGCGAATAATTCTCTACCTACTTACAGCAATATTATACTACTGATACAATATTAAAAATGTTTTTAGGTTTGCCCAATGCAAATTGTTAAAAATGGGACCCTATCACCTCGACACGACATGCGCGACCACTTGATAATATACTTACACTATATTATATTTATCGCACTTGAATATAAATTTTACCATAATCTTATAATATCTTAAAGACTAAAATATACTTAAAGACTATTATTTTAAAAACTCGCATCAAAATCCGTTGCGTAGATTTAAAGATCTAAGCATACAATATACTATACCTACATGCATAGGGACAGACAGATAAAGCCACTAATTGTTTTATACTATGTAATATGTAATAAGTAAAGTTATTTGACCAACAAAACTGACAAACTACCTCTGGATATTCCATAAGAATTAAGAACTGCAGGTACTATTATACGTATTCTGTGCTGCAGTTCAAAATATTCGTGAACCTCTTTATACTGTATACGTCCCGCGTTTTCGATAGCGCGATGTAGAAACGCGAGCGCCCGCGCCGCGCAGCAACACTATATCCCTGCATTTTAAATCTGTAATATCTTCGAAAATATTCATTTAAATTACATGCCGTAAAGGGCAGTATTGATATAATATCTTAAATGCACAATGTATTTAAGGTACTTAATTGGATAAGGATTAATACTGTATTGCATAAAATCGCTTTGTAAATAAGCTATTAAATTAAAATCAAAGTAAATAATAAAAAAATGGTTATTGTGGGCTATCCCTAAGAGATACGATACGCGGACTTTTTTGTAGGCTTTTTTAAGATGAATAATAAAACTGTAGTAAGTAGGTACATAATTTTATTCTATCTCGTAGTGTTCAGCTAGCATTTTCAATATAAGCGCAAAATATGTGATTTTTAGGACTTTAGAAACCTCTAAAATTATCTGTGTAAGTACCTCTACTATGTTATGCATGTTATATACCTAAAAACCTTCCCGTTAGATCACTTTATCTGTTAAAAAAAAAACGGCATCAAAATCCGTTGCGTAGTTTTAAAGATTTAAGCATACATAGGGACAGACAAAAAGGGACTTTGTTTTATACTATGTAATGATAATGATATTTCATGAAAAATAAATCAATCGTGAATTACTTTATATACTTATTCATAGCTGGGCATTAACTCGTTAATCCGTTAATCGTTAATTAACGAAGTTAACATTTTGATTAACGGATTAACTTTTAAGTTAACTTTTAAAAAACGGACACGTTAACTTCCGTTACTATGAAGAGAAGTCCGTTAATCGTTAATCCAATGCCTACTATTTACCGCACGGCACCGCGGGGCGGCGTGAAAAACAGATTCAGTAGCGTGTCGAGCCAAGTCCAAACAGAACTGGCGAGCAGCACCGTGTGAAATATTACATGAACCATTTGAAGCCACTTTGACCCCTCATAAGTCATAATTCAAAAACCATTTCACATAAACGTGTCAAATTTGGCTCATACATTGAGACTTGCGAGATATGTGCTCCAAATTTCATAAACACATCTCAAACGGTTATTTAGATATTAACGTCCAAAAATCGACATTTTTATCACTGACTGACCTATAGATTAAAACTCTAACCCAGCTCCAGATGACCTAGAAAGTTCAAATTTGGCATAATGATAGGTAATTACGTGAATACAAAGGAATAAATCAGAAACTGGTAAATTTTTATCATTTAATTATAATTTTTCACTTAATTGATTCTATTAGGAACACTTAACTTTGGTATTAATTTTGTTATAAATACTATATATAGGTACTATAAGTTCTAATAATTTATGTACAAAAAGTAATGATATCCTATCAAAAACATAAATGTGAAGTTAGAACCAAGTTCAATAATATGATATAATATGCCTTGGTTGTTGATGTCAACGACAAAAGAAGTGAGATCTAAATGGGTGCCAAGTTCAATGGTCAGTCCTGAAATTTATTTATAACAACATAAAATATCATTTCTTCTCATAACTTAGGATAATATATTGAAGCTTAAGGTGTGACGTGGCTAGTTTTCATATACGAAAATCCGTGGTCTAGTGGTTAGAGCATTGGCTCTCGACTCGGAGGTCGTGAGTTCGATTCCCGCATTGGAACAACAAAATATGTTGTTTCCAAGTTTGGTTAGGACAATGCAGGCTGATCACCTGATTGTCTGACAAGAAAGATGATCCATGCGTCGGATGGGCATGTAAAAAGTCGGACCTGCGCCTTATCTCTCGTCAGTCGTGTCGGTTATCCGTCCCACTGGATTACGAGAGTAAAGAAAGAGAGAGTGCTCTTGTGTACTGCGCACACACTTGGGCACTATAAAATTACTCCTGCGTAACTGACCTGGTTTCAATGGAACCGGCCACCGTCACCGAGATCGGTGGGGAGTCATTATTATATATACGAATTATAGCCTTCGGAAGTTCTAAACCTGTTACTTGTCGGTTCTTATTTTATTATTCCGAAAATTTGGCTTGCTGGTAGAAAATAGCCATCGAACATTATGATTCGTATATGAGAATTGAGAACTAGCCAAGTCAGACCTTAGGCTACAATATATTACCTAAGTTATGAGAAGAAATGATATTTTATGCTATTTTAAATAAATTTCAGGACTGACCATTGAACTTGGCACCCATTTAGATCTCACTTCTTTTGCCGTTGAAGTCAACAACCAAGGGATATTATATCATATTATTGAACTTGACCTCCTTTCACATTTATGTTTTTGATAGGATAAATGACTATCAATGATAATTTGCGTGTTGATAAAGAAGAGTGCAGTGTAATTTAGTTAGATAGAAAAAGTGTACTGTACAGTGTAGTAATTAAAACCATATCATGGAAGACATGGAATCGGATTCCAGCGGTCCTAATGAGAATCCATGGCCACATTTGACTTCAACATGTTAATGTTCATGAGGGGGAATATGCACCTTAGGCCGACGATTAAATTATACATTTAAATTATACAAGTATTTTGATTTGTTCCTAACCTGTTAACTTCCAGAACCTAATCCAACAGGTTTTATAAATTCACTCACTAACGCAACGATATAAAAATGCAATTTTACACATATTAACGGATTAACGATTAACGTTAACTTGCGTTAATTCTTCCGAAATGTAACGCTTTAACGTTTAACGAAGCTAACTTTTTTTGTAGCGGATTAACGATTAACGAAGTTAACTATTTGATTAACGGTGCCCAGCTATGTACTTATTTATTACGAATAAAATTGGCAACAGTTTATTTAATGTTGGAATTTCCTTCCGAACTGTATAGAACTCGTTTACTTTATTCCTAATCAACTGTAAATCGAAACTGTCTTATGTTGATTTTCTTTTTTCCTCTCCTCCTCCTTTTACCAGGCATGGAAAACAAACCATCGTTCGATGTGCCATCAGCTACGATTCACCGTATATTAATACTGGAAACACCTTTAAAGAAGTCACAATAATTACCTAAGAAAATATAAAAAAACTAAAAGTATCAAAACAACTCACTCTAACTTACCGGTCAACTCTACCACGAACTTTAAATTATAAGATTGAGTTCGATTTACACCTTCTTCTTTCTGTATTTTACTATAGACATAGAAAACAATATTTCTCGCTTGAGATCGAATTGTCTTTTTGGATATTTTCACAAAAACAACAAATTCCAAGAACATAATCACAAAATTTTAGCAGCGGTTGACAGATCACGTACTTTGATTTGACGGGTCATACTTGACATTGCCATATGAAAATCACATTTTTTATTTTTTTTTAAATGCCATCAGATTCTGGTAGACCTCTAATCGTTATTACGATTTTTTTCATAGTTCGACAAATGGGACAAGTAATCTTATTTTAGTTTCTGTGTAATAATGTGCCTTAATAAAGTATGTACAATAAACATATTATGTCATTTGCCACAAAAAAAAAAAATGTTACTTTTCCCGTCAAAATGTTACTTTTTGAGCTGTCTCATGTTGTATTTGACTATCTGCTACTGGCAACCCTGCTTTTGAGGTTAACTTGTTATCGTATACCTTTTGGAAATTATAACTGATTTATGTAAATGCAGTATTTAAATTTAGAATTACCCAAAAAATTGCATAAGTCCAAACACTATTGCCATTAAAACTAATACAATAGTAATTCATATCAATTCGCGTAAGAATAGAAAGTTACCAGTTAGGTTACTCGTTCCGCTTTAGGTCAATGGTACGATCATTGCGTGCCGGTTACGTTAAGGTCTGACGTTGCCTTCGGAAGAGCAACTAGTTAGTAGTCGAGTCATCGAGCCGCTGCCGCACGTTCACCGACTGACTGAGTTTTGATTCAGACGGTGGCCGGTACAGTTGCTTGGCAGGGAATTATCGTGTGAACATTAATCGTGAAAGTTAACAATGGTCAACAAAGCTGAAAATGTGGGCATACTTGCCATGGAATTGTATTTTCCGTCGCAGTATGTGGATCAAACGGAACTGGAGAAATTCGACGAAGTGAGCGCAGGTAAATACACTATCGGACTGGGCCAGACAAAAATGGGCTTTTGCTCTGATCGGGAAGACATAAATTCTCTCTGTCTCACTGTCGTCCATAGACTGATCGAAAAGAATAACATAAATCTCCATGACATTGGCCGGCTCGAAGTTGGAACAGAAACGATTATAGACAAGAGTAAAAGTGTCAAGACATTTCTGATGACCCTGTTTGCTAAGGAAGGTGCCACAGACATAGAAGGTATTGACACAACAAATGCATGTTACGGAGGCACTGCTGCTCTATTTAATGCCATAAACTGGGTCGAGTCCTCATCTTGGGATGGAAGAAAAGCAATAGTGGTAGCTGGAGACATAGCTGTGTATGGAAAGGGACCAGCGAGACCGACAGGTGGTGCTGGAGCTGTGGCAATGTTAATTGGTCCTGATGCACCGCTAGTTTTTGACTGCGGTGTTAGAGCATCATATATGACACACGCATATGACTTTTACAAGCCAGATTTGGCTTCAGAGTTCCCATTTGTAGATGGAAAGCTCTCTATTCGGTGCTACCTCAGTGCTTTAGATAACTGCTATAATTTATTCAGTAAAAAAATGAGGAAAGTAGATCCTCACTTTAAAGGTCTGTTGAGCTTAGATGGTATGTTGTTTCACTCTCCATATTGTAAATTAGTGCAGAAGTCTCTAGCTAGAGTTTCATTTAATGACTTTCTGAATGCCTCCTCTGATGAGAAAAATAAACAATTTCCAGGTTTGTGTCAGTTTGACAATCACAAGAGAGAGGACACATATTTTGACAGAGACGTAGAGAAAGCATTCATGACCTACAGCAAAGATTTGTTTGAAGAAAAAACAAAGCCCTCCCTGTATATAGCCACTAATGTTGGAAACATGTACACCCCTTCTCTATATGGAGGGCTCGTTTCATATTTAGTTAGCAAATCAGCGGACCAACTTATTGGAAAGAAGTTTGCTTTATTTTCTTATGGATCTGGCTTGGCCTCAACTATGTACTCTATAAATATTTGCAAAGACATGAGTGCAGGTTCAAAGTTAGAGAAACTAATTAACTCATTAAAAGAAAATGTTGCAATGTTGGATAAGAGGATATGTGTTAAACCCGACAATTTCTCTGAACAGATGCAAGTACGAACAGAGAATTATCACACGGCACCCTATGAGCCTAGTGGTTCGATTGATGTGTTGTTCCCAGGAACGTATTACCTTGTCAAAATTGATGACCAAAGAAGACGCACTTATGATAGGAAAATTTGAGTCTTTCCCCTTCCGTCCTTATTGATGGGGTATAAGGGGCACGAGGCAAGGTCTTTATAGGGGGTCTGGAAGTGTCAACGTAATTATTTGAACTTAAAGAGACAATTTTATGATTTTGTGTATATTGTTTTTATTTTCATATATTGTTAAATATGTAAAAGAGCTTCTAATTATCTTGCCCATGGGCCCCTGTATAGTAAAAACCCTGAGGCTTATTTTTAATTAAGTAGTCAATGAAGATGGTGTAGGATGTTGCATGTTTGCTCTTAAAACGGGTTTTGTGTTGTAGGATAGGTATGGTTTAAAAGCATTTATATTATATGGTGTATAATTTATTATATTTAATTTACTTTGTCAGTAAATGTTAACACCATGGTGCAATATAATTATAACATAAAAAGTTTTATAAAAAAGATGGAAAATTAATGGTTGGAAGCGACATTAATGTTATTTATTTAAAAAATTAAAATTTTAAGTATTTTGAATACTTTATAATATTATATTACTTACAATTATTATGTCTACACATGATTACAAAAAAAAAAACAAACGGGATTGTATTTTTATTTTCATGTAGTGTATTATTTTGTATATTAGATTGATGTTTGACATTCAGACATATTTTAATTGCACATTTAAACCAAAAATGTACTGTTGAAAACTTAATACGACTTAATTTATTGAAATGAATTATTAAAAAGCACTTATGTATAGCATATTTTGTTTTACTTTTAACGTTGAATATTTATTATTTCAATTGTACATTTTAAGTACTTACATAACATGTTTTTAATTTTTGAAAACTTTTAATTAATAAGCATCATTAAAATCCGAGATTTTTATTATAATAATAATTTATGTTTAATACACTATAGTAAATATTAATCAACGAGTTTATAAGGTTTGGTAAAATCAATTACCGATACTTCGGGCATATGATCTACTGCTTATGTAAAGGTGTTTAAGCAGAAAAATAATTGTCATACTTACTCGAAAAAAAAATTCTTTATATGGGCGAGTTTCCGTTTTGCGGAGAGTCACTGATACATGATATGACTTTTTAGTTTATGTATGACGCACAGGTACGTCGATTATTTTTCTGCTTAAGACTATGTCCAGAAACTGCGTATTCTTACGCACGTAAGGTCTACGCACGTAGTCGAGGTACTAGGGCCCCATACATTGCGTCCAGAAGCTACGTGCGTATTATTTTAGCTATGCGCGTATCGTACAAAATTTCGTCAAAAAGAAACGATAAGATAAGAATCTCTACGTGCGTAGGTTTACGCAGGCTTACGCACTTTCTGGACAGAGTCTAAACGTCTTTACTTAAGCAGATTTTTGGAGACTAGTCTGTTATGATCCAATTTAGACGTGGTCAATGAAAAAATAGCGCACTTCAATTACTTAACAGTTTTTTAGTAAATAAAAGTAAAATTAAAAATTTTAAAAACCCCCCGACTAAAAAAAATAAACTTTCAAAACTAATAAATAATATTTTTAACCTAATATAATAATTATTGTCACATATAATATTATGTAAGTTGAAATATTTTTATTTCCCAATCGTCGCCTCGTCGGGGGACCGCTAAAGTTTATAAAGTGTTTTTCCAACAACAGCTATGTAATTAATTATTACAAATTACATTTAGGTACGAGCGAATTTTTCCCGGAGTAAATTCTTTTGTTGCAATCTGCGACTACACCTCTTTTTCTCACATAGCGGTCCCCCGACGAGACGACGATTGAAAAATAAAAATATTTCAACTTACATAATATTATATGTGACAATAATTATTATATTAGGTTAAAAATATTATTTATTAGTTTTAAAAGTTTATTTTTTGTGTCGGGGGTTTTTAAAATTTTTAATTTTACTTTTATTTTGTCCTTTTTAAAGTAGGTGTAAATAATGGTTACCTTACCATATACTTTCAATATCATTGAAGTAACACGGTACCGAATTTCGAATCGATAGAACATATAGAAGATAGTCAGATCCCCTCATCAACTATTAAAGAACTGATAATCTTCAAACGGCTAATCAGGTCATGGTTACCTTACCATGTTCTTTAAATATCGTTGAAGTAACACGGTACCAAATTTAGAATCGATCGGACATAAGAAAGTTAGTCAGATCCCCTCATCAACTAGAAAAGAGCTGATGATCTTCAAACGGCTGATCTTCCCACCACAAATTTTTTCATCAAATTAAGCTAAGAACACTCTCGATTAAGTCATCAATATTTTCTTACAGTGCGCTTTCATTTGAGACCCCACTCGAGTATATTTGACAGACATTCAGTTATTCTTCCCCACTTTCACCCCCACAACTTTTAAACGGCTCAACCGATTTTCATCAAACATGTCTAAGAACACTCGCAGGTAAGTCACCTTTAATACAAAAAAAACTAAATTGAAATCGCTTCATCGGTATTGATGCCACAGACAGACAGACCGACAGACACGTCAAACTTATAACACCCCTCTTTTTGCGTCGGGGGTTAAAAAGAAATAAAATGCAGTGCCGTAAATAGCCTTTTCTGCGCCCTGTGCGAGCTTCTATAACTGCGCCCTAGATCCGGGGCTGGTCCTGCCTGGTCTGGCCATTCTTGCGCCCCCCAGAGTCTACGCCCTGTGCCTGGGCACCGGTGGCACCGCCCTATTTACGGCACTGATAAAATGACACATTAATTTGGTCGAATTAAATCCTAATTTTTAAATTTAGGTTGAATAGGATTCGAACAGTCTACCTAAAGACTCGCAATATCGGTAAGCATGCAGGTAGGTTTCTATATCGATCTAAAATCTAGACTTGAATTCATAAAAACAGTAGCGTTCGCCATGCCTGGTTGGCCAAGTGTGCTAAAGATGTTGAGCCCAAGCCCCAACTCAGTTGTTATTCATACTCACATCTATTTTTGACCGTTAGTTTTTCGTGCGTTTGTTCCTCTTTGTCTCCAAATCCCGTATCATGTAATTCACCACGTCATGTCAGTCTGTTGCTATGGTAAATTTGATAATAACGTGAGTTACGAATCGTAGGAAATCTGTAAGTCTGCAAAATTATATTAAACCGACTTCCAAAGTAAAAATACACAAAACAGTACAAAATAAAACTTATTTTCTAAATAATTCCCCTTTTAAATTTGGCTAAAATTTTAACTATTTCTCATTCTTCTAAATTTTTCTCAATCTTAAATTTTTCTCAATCTCAAAATTAAGAATATTATTTTTGAAGTCGGTAGGTACCTACCAGCCCAAGCGAGTTCTATAAAATATTATAAGGATATTGCTTGGCAAGCAATATCCTTATAATCTATATCTATACAGATAAATATAATTGAAGTGTCTGTTTGTAATTTCAAATTAACAGCTTTTCACTTAATGCATATGGAAGTATATTCGATACTAACGATAAATTATCAATTTTTAAAATTTTTGTCTGTCCGTCTGTCTGTCTGTCTGTCTGTCTGTCTGTTTGTTCCGGCTAATCTCTGAAACGACTGGACCGATTTTCACGGGACTTTCACTGGGAGATAGCTGATGTTTTAAGGTCTAATATAGGCTACTTTTATTTTAGGGTTCCGTATAAAAAGGGGTTCCCTTTCCGTTAGTTGCGGGTAACGAAGTTATGCAAACGAAGTTGCGGGCATCAGCTAGTATTTTATAGAACTCACGTTCATATTTGCTGGTGCTAATAACAAACCTTTGTTATTGGTCCATCTGAAATTAAATATTTAAAACTTCAATTGATATTGTGGCCCGTTTTTTAAATCTTGATAAAATGTTGAATAAGTGTTCATATTTGAAAAAAAAAAAATCATTAGTAATAAAGTAAATTCATCGTTAACTTGGAATTACGATTTAATAAAAACCTAAATAGTTTTTTCCTGCGGCCCTCGATACCATGACGAAAACATGTCTGTGGCCCTTATATCGCTGGTATAGATTATGAAACACGTTTAAAATTTGTATTCAGGAAGCTAGTGCCAAACCAATTATGAGAGTTCGTCACTACTGACTAGGTAACTCAATTTAAAAATTCAAGATGTGTTTAGATTAGTCTCCCATACATGTATGAGCGACGTCATCATGTATTCACGAATTTCTTTTAACAATAATTTGGGAAGTACTTACGTCATACGTGGCATATACCTACTGAACATTTTCAATTGTGTCCGACATAATTAATGAATACTTCCTTACGAAAATATTTATCGTATCCTACTTACTAATATCGTGAGAGTGGATGTACATTGTGTATCGTGTATGCCGCCGAATCATGAACGTCGACGGCGAAACGAACCTCGGACTGGCGCGCGGTGTTGTGGCCGCAAAGCGAGAGCGAGCGATTTTTAGAAAAACCGGAGAAATTCATTCAGTTCGGGGAGGTCGGTTAACTAGCTATTATTACCGGTGTCTCTCGGGCAATCCGGGAGGGTTGGGAACCCTAACTATCTATCTAAGATCATCTGGATATTATAAATAATTATAATATAGTAGGGTTGCCAACTGTCCTATTTTCCCAGTACATGTCCTGGTTTTCACAGTGTACTGGGCTGTCCTGGATAGTTTCAAAGTAGCGTCCTGGGTTTTACAAATCTATCTTGTTTAATTTTATTCAATACTTTTATGAAAAAATATGTTTATTAGCATTACATGTATTTCATTTAACCTATTTTTACTACTTAATTTAACTGTTGCTACTCTATTACTGCGTCCTGTTTTTAAACGGAATTGTCCTGGTTTTTCAACTTCAAATCCTGTTTTTTTTTAATTTAGAATTGACAACCCTAAAATAATATAGTCAAGGACATTTGCGATGTTAGCACATTTGATTTTTGAAGCCTTATTAGATTTTAGAAGCACAACATTAACACAGACAATAAGGTCGAAATATGGTAAACGTATCCCTATTGTTTTATAATTTGAGTTATTTTAGAGTCTAAAATTTAGACCATTTGATGAGTTGTAGCTGGAACCAGTATGGTTTGTGTTAGGCGCAAACGAGCAGCGGCTCAGCTGATTGTATGTACGATTGTCGAGTACGGTAACAGAATATAAAGATAAAATTGGGTTTAAATCGAAATCGGAAACACAGTTCTTTTTTACAAGAGACGTGAGGGAGGCATTATTGAGGGGATCCCTGGTAGTGGTAACGTGCAGGATACGGTAGGGAAAAGTAAATAGATTTTCCCAGGCCTGCCTTGAGTTTTCACTTACGGTTTTATGTACCGTCTCGGCAAGCTTCTGGGCCACAGCTAGGGAATATTATTCGAATATTCGTTTTATTCGAATATTCGACGATTTTATTATTCGAATATGACTGGGTTCATTATTCGAATATTTCGAATAAAACGAATAATAAAAATATTTTATTTATTTTTCAAAAATATATTAATAATAGTAATAAACTTGTACATAAACCGGAAAAGTTTCGTTATTTAATACATTCTTCTTATTATTAATTAATATTGTCGTCAATAATATCCTAAAACAGATTTTACTACACTGTTTGTGAAAGAATACAAAACAGTTTTGAAATAAAAAGAATATTTAAGGTGAATACTTCCTACAGGCCTCAGCGAAAGACGTCATAACCTAACCAAGAGCGTGTTTGGACGTGTCTAAGGAGGGTTCTGTTACTATAAAGCGTAATATGATTTTTAGTTTCTTAATATGTTCGATTTCGTTCACAATAACTTTCCTAAAGAGAATTTACCATGGTCTACCAGCATGGAAAATTGTAAGTTCCTAATCCTCATAGTTCAGAAATGACACAGGGGGGTGAAACCAATTTGGAGGCCGATTACTTGGAAATGGTTGACTTTGTAAAAGTCATGTTTAACTTTGCCTTTATTTTAAAAGCTGATTTTGAAAGCTGATAAATATTATCTTTAAACAAAAATTAACCATTTTAATCTTAGTATTAAAGACTAAATTTACGTTATATAAAATTGCGGTTTTGAATAACTCAGGCCTGAAAACAACTTGGAGGAGGTTTGTCATACTGAAAACGAGGTTTTGGAGCCGAATTATGCAACATTCTCTCCCATTTCATATCAGGGCGTGTTTTAGTGCTGTGAGGGTACTAACTGTAGGTGACAATTTGCGGCTTCTGACTAGCCTTAAGCCCTAAGAGCTTACTCTTCTCAGGGTATACTTAATCGGGTCAACCCGATCGGGTCGTGGGTCGGGTCCTCAGCTCAAGGTGAGGACATTAAGGAGAATCTTTAAGAATCTCTTGACCATATCTTTCTCTAGGTAGAGGTCCAAATGTCATGGCCACATACTCAGTGCGGATTCCTGAAGGTATGCCAGCCCATTGTATATGTACTCTTCCTGAGCATAATGGACTCTATCTGAAAAGTAGGCTTGAAGATATCGCCTAGTAGGTCACGTTTACTTAGCCTCCCCTCAGAAGTAAATCCACTCACAAATGAGTAAATCCACTCATCTGGGACGAAAATTCTGGACCATTCTCATTCATCCTTTTGACATTACGACGTACGTTCACAGACGTATCACAGTATTGCTACTTGATACTAGGGCTCTCGAGTTTTGTCTCGAGTCTCGGTCTTTAGGGTTTCAGATTTACTTAAACAAGTCCTCTTCACTGTGCTATCAGTAACATAGTCCCTTCGAGTCTGAAGAAGCTGTTTTTGAACTTAATTTTCAACAAGTGGAAACAATTTAACGGTCTTGCCGAGCGCTGAATCTGTCATTAAAGTCTTGCACGGCCTTGTCAAATGTTTTTCAATCTCTTTGTACCGTCCCTTCATCTTCTGAACGGTTCGTAACATGACACACTCCGTTCTTGCAGTACAACGCCTGATGTCTACCGATTGTACTGATACCTAGTTTCAGAAAAATACAATGTTTAAATCTACTGTTGTCTAACTTTTTGTAATAAGAAGTAAGAATAAGTTCAATAAAAAAAATATAAAATAATGGTATAATCGGTATATATACACATGTACCGATTATACCTGGAGCAGATCATTATGACAGCACGATACTCGTGTGTTTAGAGTTTCAGCTGCATTATATTCGAACAGAGCACTATTTACAGTGCATTCCGATTTCTGTCCAGTGTTCAAACTCTGCAAACATATTTCTGTCCAATCTTAAACAAACTGATATATAAATAAAAAAAATGTTCTGTAATATAAGTGTTCTTTATACATTAAATTATACTACCAAAAGCTTTATTTAAAAAGTGAGACTGTATGTCTGACTTTTTAAATCGATTGTTTATGTTGAATCGATCAATAGAACTCAATTAAAAACCAGAAAATACGAACCTCTTAAACAAACTCCAAAAATTCTCTCCCTAGAGGATCTTTTCCTTAGTTTTTGTGAGAAACCCCTTAGTTGGCAATCAAATACATGGTCTGCTCCAGACCTAAGCCGTTCATGTGTTAATAGTTTTAAAAAGTTATTGCAGTTTGAAACATAAAAGAAGATTTTTTTTATTAAAAAGACGTTGATTTTTTAACAGTAATTTGTGAAACACTTCACATTTTAATATTATTAAATATGCAGGTATATATAAACGCATTATATTACTTGTATTTAAAGTTTATTACCAATATTTGTATTATTCGAATTATTCTAATTTATTCGAATAGTGTTTAGCTATTATTCGAATTATTCGAATAGTAAAATTTGTCGAATAATAACATTCCCTAGCCACAGCTACTCTTGCACGGTGCACCCCTTGGGATCCGCCTGAGTATGGGGACTGAATTTTTCAATTGGAAATTTCTTGCCAAAAGGGTTGGTGTTCAGTGGAGATTTGTGATGATAGAACTACTGAAGGAGAAGGGGCTAACGATTGTTTATGGCACTTACCTATATGGATACGTAGACCCCTGACCCCTCTCACTTTTGAAATATCGTGGTTGAGGACATTGGAGACATTGCACTAAATTTTCCAACGGCACGGTCACATCATCGGTGGACGTCCCTACATCTTGGCTGCTGCTTAACATTAGTTTATAACTTTAATCAAAAATACTAGAAATTGCCTTATGTAAACTTAAAAAAATCTTTTAAAAAACATGTTTTTTTTTTACCTATTGGTTATAAATTAATTAGAATATCATACCATATAATTATTTTAATCGCATAATCCTTATAGGGAACTCAGTTTCAACAGCTGAGTATTCTTATAAAAACTCAATAATATTTAAAATGATTAATATTCTTGTAAGTATATACCTATAATCTACACTAATATTATAATCTACACTAATATTATAAAGAGGAAAACTTTGTTTGTATGTTTGTTTGTTTGTTTGTTTGTTTGTTTGTTTGTAATGAATAGGCTCAAAAAGTACTGGACCGATTTCAAAAATTCTTTCACCATTCGAAAGCTACATTATCCACGAGTAACATAGGCTAAATTTTATTTTGGAAAAAAATAGGGTTCCGTAAGTTATTTGGGATTTTCGGACACAAGGTGTAAAAAATCAACCAGAAAAGTTACTTATTTTGCGTACGCTGCCTAAACTATAAAAGATAGAACCATAAAATGTTCTAATTAATTGTAGATCTTACAAATATCTACAAAAAAGTCCGCGACACACTATACCTATCTATGTCGAGTGAGGCACAACAACCATTTTTTTATTTAGAAATCTTGATTTTTTTTTGGACTACATTTAAACGCGTTTATTTTACTCATGCTATTAATCCTTATCAAAATAAATTATTTCATCACTAAGAACAGTTTATGTAGATAATATTTGGTCTTTTAATGATTAAAATTGGATGTTTGATTATGAAGTTATGGCGAAATTAAAATATTACGATTTCTGCTGCACGGCCCGTTGCGAAGTGGGCGTCGCGTCGTCGCCAAGGCGTGCGAGTTTAGATCTATGAGTAAGTAAATTTTTTGTTGTGTAATGTGTTCGTTGTAACTATGATGGATAGATAGGTACCTACTTGAGTAACTATTTATTTAGTGATTATTGTATTGTTAGTTCTGAAAAGTATAGGTATTTCATACGATAAAAGTATACCCACCTACTTACTTCATTGAGTTTTAGTAGGTACCTATATTGATTTGTTTCTGTTTGTTTTGACTAAATTTCGCCCGTTTTGTTAGAGGTTTAAAGACATTCTGTAGTATTAGTATCAGTAATGTACCCGTGCGAAGCCGGGGCGGGTCGCTAGTATATTATAATAATAATTATGTAGGTATTGTTCTTCATTTAAAGTGTTCATATAAGTATTATAGTAAAATATTTATTATGTGAGATTTTTATTACCTGAGACCTACATCTATAGATCATACGACGATGTTTGAGTCATGCGATCTTTGACTACAGCGATGTCTCGTCACTCTCGTGGTTATCAGCAGCTGAGTGATAACGGCTACTCGAGGCAAGGTCATTGACTAAAATGATGGTAGGTAGTTAGAGAGCTGTGATTAGGTTTTTGGAATGATAAGAAGGAATGATGGAATGTCCAAAAGTGTCACTTTTGGACACCTTCTCGAGTCTTTCGCGCATTCACAATGACTAACGACCCGTTTAAATAGGTATTAATCTACCAATGGGCACTTGTGATATTATTTACTCTTTGCAATGGGTAGCCGCACACTGCAATTCATATTCACGTTATTTTTGTATGTGTTGACTATTACCTATTGACAAATTTATTGTGTCGATAATATTGAAAACGTCAAATGTATATCGCAAAAAAACGGCAAATGATCGAATGACGACGTTTTTAATTATGAAATAGCTATTGCAGGTAGATAGGATATTGAAATGGGCCGTTAAACCGCCTAACCCTCATATATTTTGTTAGCTATTGTATAGTCGACTTCAGATCCGATGTATCACTTTTGAACTTTATTGCCAAGCAATAAGTAGGTACCTACTCAGTTTATTGTCCAAATGCAACAGACAACAGTCTTCTGAACACAACAATTATCATTTCTGTTGATATAACCTGAGATAACCCGAGATTACATCTACTTCACTTACTTCCTAAGTATTCATTTCATTGTATGCATGGTTAGGCTGGGGCCTGGGACCATATTTTGATCCGGAATCCGGAACTCCGGAGAAAATTCAGTGCACAAGACTAGTGAGTTCTATTTTCAGTGCTCTGAATTTTCTCCGGCATTCCGGATTCGTGATCACAATAATATAGTCCCAGGCCCCAGCCTTAGTGAGTATGTATATGCTGGCGCGGGCGTAGCGTCGCGGGGTAGGGGTTCACTCATGCTTATTATATGTGAATAATCACGAACTGAGTAACACTTGATAAATACAGCACACTTTTATTTATACCTAGTTATAGTTTACTGATATAGTCCAAAGTAGTTCACGGTTATGTTTCACAGTTTTAGTTCACAGTCTAAGTTCACTGATATATTTCACAGTATTAGTTCACAGATGACTTTTCAGAAGAATGTCTATTGACATTCAAAGATACTAGAACTAGCGTTGTTGCTTTCGTCCAAGCTGGTTATGTTCTGTCTATACAAATGCAATACCATACTTTATACTTGGGTTTCACCCCACCCGTTCATACTTTCACATCCCTTATTTTACATTCCCACGATGTTACAAACAACGCGCAATAACAAACAATAAACTTTTAAAACAACGGGGTGGGTCTGACAATGCTACTTTTCATTCATACAATTATCTCAATAGATAATAAGACAATCTCTTTTGCTTATTAGTTAACTTCTGCTTGCGACTTTTTAGAATTTACGTATTTTAGAAATATAACAATGCATAAAAATAAACCATAGAATGTACGTATTTTAGAAATTTAACAATACATAGCTATAATAAAGCTTAACTACGGCAGGGTTATACAACTCTAAACAAATATTTATCAATAGGATACAGAAACATTCTTAATAATAGCCTTTCTTTTTAAATAAAAAGGAACAATATTATTTATTTCTGAAAGTTCAAAACAGCGCCCATATATACCTACAATCAGACGTCTTCGTATGTGCTGCAAGAGCGCCAGCTTCTGGAAGGTTGTGGAATAAATCTTCGTGGCCACAATGATACATCACTCAACACAGATCCGCGGTCTAGTGGTTCGAGCATTGGCTCTCGACTCGGAGGTCGTGGGTTCGATTCCCGCCTTGAACCTTATTTACTACATGAGAAGATACACTTTTATATACAATAGGCAATCGGACATTTTTTTTTTATTGCATAAATGAATAGTACTCTTAAATATGTGTAACTTCTCAGAAGAAACCGTATATCAAAAGCCAATATTTTCAAAGATACAGCGATTTTTATAAAAAATTTCGCGAGCCTCCTAAAAACGCTCCATACTAAAGTCGACCTAATAGTACGGGAGGTAGCGCTACATTTTTTTTTAGTAATTTTATACCGAATGAATTTTACTTCAAACAGTTGTTTAATGTTCGGAAATTACTAAAGTGAGCGTCAGCTGTCGCACCAGCGGTGGAGCTAAAGGAGACAGCATGACAAAGTCATTGGAAAAAAATCTGCTCCGAGGAATTTTATACCAAGCGAAAGTTGTATTAAATCATTGTTTCAATCATATTATTTACAAAAATTATCGTCAGCTGTAAAGACGAGGGGGGGTTCAATGTCAGTCACGTGCATAAACCTCATTTAAAATTTAAAAAATAAAGTTATTTTATACCTTATGAAATTTATATATCTCAATTTTCATACTTTTAAAATAATAAAAAAAATAGTCAGCTGTACGTTTGACGGGGGAAACACCGTCAGTCAGCGTGTTAAACATGTAGGGATGTCGAAAATGAAAGAAAATATCGATATATCGATACATCGATATTTGAAAAAATATCAATATCGGTCTCGATATATCGCGAAAAAAATATCGATATATCGATATATCGGTCAAATTTTTCGACCAATTTGCAACAGATTTTTATGTAATTCTCTGCCTTACTTAAACACTATTGAGCCATTTTTGTCGCATTTCTTCATTGTTGAGAAATCTATAAAAATTGTACCTATAATATTATCATACTCGACTACACACGTTTTTTTCTCAGTACTTATTACGATTGTAGGCAAGTCGCTACTAACTAGTTTATTAACAAAACGTAGTACAGCTGTTATAACTCATAATAACGTCAAATGCTTTAATGTTAACACTTTTATACTAGAATAACTAGACTATTATTACATTTAACTTACTAATGTTACTAATAAACGAAATATTGCAACCAGCATAACTTTCACTTCGACAAGAACATATTATACAACATTTTTTCACCATTTTGACTGTTAAATCATCAAATAAATAATAAAAACATAGTTACGGAGATACATGAAGTCAGAAATAAAAACTATTTTCAATTTTAACATTACCCGGTGTTCAGCATAAAATATGTGTAATGGCGTATCTATTGTCTTGCGAATAATACCATCTAATAAAAAAAGAAGGAAAAGGATTTAATGTAAACTGCATTTTTATTTAGTTAAATGACTATTTCTAACTTTTTTAACTGGCTATCTCGCTCGGCTCGGATTTGCCTCTATGATACGTGCATTGTGAAATACACTCTATTACCAAGTTCTTTTTAGCAATTACAAAATTCGGAGTCTTCTATCCATAGTTACTAGATCCATGCCGACAGGGCAGTTAGTTATGCACTCACTACCAGATTAGATTAATGGAATTCTGCACAATAACTTTTTTTTTCAATATTTTACGGCTTTGAATTTTAGCGAATTTAGTTAGATCGTCATGAGATGATAAATAAAAAAAATATCTATTTTGATACGAATTTCGATATTTGTTTTTTTGTATCGATGTATCGATATATCGGATCAAAAAATATCGGCTAAAAATATCGATATATCGAACACAAAATATCGATATATCGATATATCGATATTTTTTCAACATCCCTATAAACATGTCGCGCGCTCAATAGAGGTGGGACGTATAAATTTAACGTAACAATTAAAAAATAACAGGTATTTGGAAATAACACATAACAGTCGATATCCAGTTATTAAAATAACAGTTATTAAATAACATAACAGAATACGTCACTATAGGCGTATTGCGTTACAAGTAAAAAATAACTACCTGCGTACAGCGTACGTGCACTTCGAGTGGCCGAGGACAGGGAAAAGTGGAGAAATATCGTAAGGATAAAGACCATGGAAGGTGGTGGTCATGACCCTCAGACATGAGGAGCACGACTGATGGAGGAGGACAGCGTACGTGTTACCGATATACTATAGTCCGATCTTGTCTCTCTGTTATACAATACACATACAACGACTCCAAAAGCAAAAACGAAATGCACTTAGTATTTAAATACTCTGTATGTCTTTCTTACATTTATAAGCATCTATTATTTGCTGGAATGAAAAGTACGTTTGGTGGAGCCTTAAAAATTTTGCATGAGAGGGAGCGTCTCTCGGGGTCCTTGTGGTATATACCAGATCCCGACAGGAATTTGGAGAATCTATTAGAGTCAAAATGTAGGGCTCGTCCTCTCGATTCCAATGAACTGTGCGCGCGAACCACTGCATCACGGAGGCTATTACCTCCATATTAACCATACTAACTACTAACATTGGACTGTTATTTTTTAACAGGAATCCAAAACAGGTAATTATGTATAACAGTAACAGGTATAACTGGTATCGTATTTAACTCTCCTCTGGGGCTCAACGCATTCGAGCGTTGCATAGTCTTATTGGAACATAAACTGACGATCTTTACACCCACAAACAATCAGCTGACGACGATTTTTTGTTTCTTTAACATTTAAATTATCTTATACTTAAAATTCAATAAGTATAACATCAATTTCATATAAATAACACCACAGTATATTTATTTATTTCGTGTAGGTTCCAAATTACATACAAACATATTTATTTATTAGAAACAAAATGCTAATTACTTGAAAAAACTTTTTTTAATCAACATAAATAAGACAAAAAATTAGATTTCTATTAATACGTAAAATATTATTCTACTTCTTCATATGCATCTTCTGCTGTGTCTGTGTCGTTTCGTAATTTTTTTAAATATGTATAATGTATAGAATTTTTATTCTAGTTTCTAGAAATATATAACATACTAAGGTTTTACTTACGATTTATCATTGAAAATCGAAAAAACAAACGCCGTATACTGGCGCGCGACAGTTTTTTGTGTACACATCAAGTTTGTTCGTATTCATTTAGTATTTTTAAAATTCCAGTTACGTAGTCATATAGGGAATTTATTCTTGTTTTTAAATATATGTCACATGCATAAGTTATATTAATAATTTATCAATATAACCTTGAAAAATAAAAGGGCGGGAAATGCGGCCGAGTTAGCTCGCGATGGCTCGACACGAGACTTGTTTAGATAGTTAACGCGAGTTTACGCGCGACACCCCGGAGGATAGAGTATACTTACTAATATATATCTGTATTATCTATGATACTTACTACCAAAGGTTATTCTAGTGGAGGCCAGAATAATATTTTTTAGGAAAGGTACGTTGAAGTAGTGAGACTTTTACAGCTTGAAATTCCTTGATGCTACAGTACATATTAATATAAATTGGAACCGACACAAAATTAATAAATGTACCTACTGCACTGAAAAAAGTAATTAACAAAACTAGTTGAGCTAACCGAGGAATAGTCAAACTTTCTTTACTAACAAATAAATTTCATTTACGCCTAGACAAACTGCTACTGTTGCATTTTACATAATCATTTCAGTTAATTCAGTTTGGTTCTCGGCTACTGAAGTTTTTGTTATTTACTGTCAAACTCGATTTCGGCACCTTGTAACATAACATTGTGTTGCTTTATTAACCAAAATTTAGGTTATTATTTACCTAAAGTTGGCCTAGCCATTTTTTTTAACATAACTAAAGGGCTATTTATTAACAGAATAAAAAATTGTTTGCAACTCAATAGCTTTGTTGAAGATTGTTAAAGAAAGTAACTACAAATAAAATAAAAATCTCAACAATTTTGTAAGCGGTAATTAAAGTTATGTTGCGCGTAACGAAACATTTTCGGAATTTTCCCGTCCGCACTCGTGTCAACCGAGACCTGTAAAAACTTTTCGTCATGCGAATCATGGTGTCGAGTTCTGTTTGTGCTTTAATTTTCAATTAAGTGCATCAAGTAAATGATTAATCTAAGCCGTGGTATTATGAAGCCGCTTACAAAAATGGAGGTGCAGCCAGCAGACGAGGCAGTGGAAAAAACTATTTCTGATTATCTGCGGTCGTGGGGCCTGGAAATGTACGGTACAAAGTTTTGGGTGAATACTAAGTTTAACTTTTATTTCTAAATATAATTAGACAATGACGTATACTTAGAGGGCTTCGTTATAGATATATCAGTATCCCCGCCAGGAAGATGCATTATTTTTTAATTTTTAACCTTCATGCAATATTTGAACTTTTGTGAACCTTGTACTCTATGCAGGTACTCAATAATAGTATACCTACCTAATAACTCTTTCCTAAAAGTAGCCCAATTTTATATCAGACTAACTGATGCCCGCGTCGCCGCGCCGCCCGCGTAAGTACAGTAACCCACGGGAACCTTATGTCCCGCGATAATAAATAGCCTATGTCCTTTCCCATGGTCTACTTTATATCTGTGCCAAATTTCATTTAAATCAGTCCAGTAGTTTTGGCGTGAAAGACGGACAAACAGACAGACACATACTTTCCTATTTATAATATTAGTATGGATTAGAAATATATAGTATAATTATTGTTTGTGTGATTCTGAACAACTTTACCAATAACATCTGTAATATGATTAATTGTATGAATCTGTTTAAGTACAAATTTTTATTGATATTTCAGAACACTCCATTGATCTGGAAACACTTCAAATGCTGTCAGAGGCTGATTTAAAAGAATTAGTGCCAATAATAGGACACCGGGCTAAGCTATCCACTCAAATAAAACTTTTAACGAATATAATATCAAACGCCTTTGAGTACACTGTAAGTAATATTATAATATTAAAAATATAATGAGATAATTTCAGTAAATCCTGTCAAATAATGAAAAATAATGTTATTCGTTTATTAGCTTCTGAAATGTTAACATTGATTAACTATTTTAATTTTTTATTATTATATGTACCTGATCATATCAATATTAACCGGGATGGTAAAATGTACATTACACAGAGAACTGTTATGGCATCTATGTTATGTATTTTCATTTTACAAGAAAAACTTTTACTTATTTTTTTAAAACAAGCCAATTTTGTATATATCGATCTTTGAAAATCCGCTTACCCTTCCCGGGAATCGAACCGATGAAAACCGACAAAATAAAAGTACAGGATGTTATTTTTGTATTTTCGTCGGTTCGATAACCATGCTTGGTAAAGGGATTAAAAAATCATTGATATTGGATAAATAAAGAAATGTTTATTTTAAGTATAATCTGTTATTTTCAGTATTTTTAAGTACCTAATCATATACAATGTGGGGTGCTGAATCCGAATCTGAGGTTTGCTAACAAAATTTCGTAACAAAACAATGATAAAACCTCAGATTTGGATTTGGCACCCCAAAATTAATAAAGAATAGAAGAAATCTGAACTACCCCAAAATTTTCCTAGTAAAAGCAATGTAACTGTATTAAAAGTTTATTGTTAATTAATATATATGTATATAATATATAAGAACATGTGAATGATTGCTTTGTTAATTATATTAGATAATAAATACAAAATAGTACAAATCAAGTTTTTATTTTTATTACTGTAGATTTCTTAAAGTTTGTAGTTGAAATTATTATATGAGAAGTTTCAGAAAACTTAGGCACATGCCAATAAATTTTGCTTCAACTTCTTATATACATAATTATTTGTTTTGGCTATTGGCTAAAAACCTATAAATAAATAAAAAAACACGCTTATGGTATGATTTCGAGATTTCACGCTTCAGCAGTCGCGTCTTCGGTTTCTATGTATTTCTATGAAATACCATCGCTAGCTTCGTGTCCCTACGAAATACGGATGGTGTTTCATACATAGAAACCAGTAGTGGCGCGACTGCTGCTGCGTGAAGTCTGCTGTGAAATTATACCTTTACTAACTACTAAAAAGTAATGTAACTGTTAAACAAAAGGTGCAGTTACGGATTACATGAAAGTACTGTTGCTACTAAATTGAGAGTAAAGCTATTATTAATCAGTAATTCAATTAATAAATAAGTTACGAATAACAAAATATTTTGGTTACGATAACAGTATAGCGATGCTATACTAAATTAACCATTCTGTAAGCAATAACTGAAAAAGTATGTGTAAAAACACCAAACCCATAGTTATTTATAGCAAAACATTTTTATACGTAGTAACATTACAATTGGTCTATTTTTACACTACTGTTTATTCATCATAACACAAATATTAAGTAATTTACTCGAACACTTTGGTTAATGTTAAATTATAAATTTATTTGTAAGAAATGAATTTTGTTGAGCTATTGATAACCAAACTATTTTAACAAAACCAAGTTTGTCTAATAAGAACTATACTTATGTAGTCACTATTTTTATGTAACAGGAGGTCTACTCCGAACATCAAATATCAATGTTTCGTCCGAATGATTGGGCTGTTTCCTACTCCGAAATACTTTCGTTCGGAAGTTCGCTCCGACCGAACTTCAAGTGACGTTTCTCGTATCGGACCTTACTCTGAACGCGCGTAACTCGACCGAAGTTTTGAATTTGACAGCAGGTTTCTCGGGAGTTTTATGTCAAAAATTACGATAACAAAAGAGTTACCTTTGGATTATCGGAAGCAATAAAAAAGTGTTAAAATCAGTAAATAAGGCATGATATCTCATTATAATGAGGTTTTACTCATGTCAAACTATATTTAAGATAATATAAAATTGTGTTTTAGTGTAAAATGGCGAGACTGTTCTTACTTGAAGATTGTATTGAAGAAGAACACTTGGAGCGCAGAAGATACCGCACACTGCATGTCTTTTACCATATTTTATTGTGTGTGATATTTTTATATGATTTTGAGTACCTAAGTGATTTCATGAATTTTTTTTAGGTAATTCAGGGTAGGTATGCATTAGGGGAGTATATGACGACACCTTTTGAAAATGTACCTGAAGTTTATCCGGAAGGCCGGTATAACATACTCTACAAACGAGTACGCTGCACCATTGAGCGCACATTTGGGATATTGAAAGGGAGATGGAGGTTTCTCCTAGCAGCTCGGGAGTTTCATTATGTTCCAGAAACAGCAAGAGAAATAATAATAGCCTACTGTGTTTTGTACATTTTGTGCACACAGGCTGGGTGGGAAGCTTCTGAGTTGACAGGAGACGATTTAAGAGTGGAAGACAGCAGGCAAAATGCTTTGCATGCTGCACAATCTTCCACTGAAGCTCTGCAACGTGGTCATAGGCCACGGGCAAGATTAATGCTGCAATTACATTAATCTTGCCCGTTGCCCGTGGAACCAAATCAAAGCAACAGGTAAAAAGCATATCCTACAACTTTTGTATGTATCTGTATTACTCAATAGCATAGCATTAATAATACTTATAAAATATTTTTTATTTCAGGTAAAATGCCAGTTCATTTAGAGTATCATAGTCTTAAAAGTAGATAGCTTTAATTGACATTATATTTAACAAGAAAATGTATTTTAAAAAAGGTAAATTTAAGGTTGTAGTTATGTTAATAAAAAATATATTAGATGATAACTCTTAAATATGTCATGTAGAATGTAAGTAATAAATGCAACACAAAAAAAATAAGATTTTTATTGATAAGCATAATTGTTTATTCCGGATCAGAGAAAACTAAATAAATAAGAGCAACAGGTCTGGGTCTTGTGAGAAATGTATGCATGGCTGCATAGCCAAAAAGAGTCCGCATTCTCCTTTCCCGTCTTGAATGTGTGGCTAAAAACAAAATAATCATTTTATTTACTTGCACTGTATACATACACCTTGTTTAATTACTTTCTTAATCTTGTAAATTAATTAATGGTTAACTTTATTGATTAAAAAATTAAATGTTAAAAATGTTGCACTTGTAGAATTAGTCAACCTCAGTTAGTAAAAATTATTAAAATGAAGGGAAGGAATTTTGAGTCAAAAGAATGTTGAATGAAAATAAGATGAAACTTTGTGGATCAAACTAAACTAAAAATTCTAAACCTGGTATTTCAGTTACACTTGCTCATTACTTATTTAAACTAAATTATTAATGTAAACTCATACTTACAGCGCTGTGTGGAAGGTTGTTCCATAGGAGTCGCTGTCAGCCTTCCACCGACTGTGGGTTGCAGTGGTTCTATAACTTAGATAATAATTTGCATAATTAATACAAAGTATTAAAATAAGTAAATTTGGTTTTTTTTTACATTCTTGAATGTGGTGTAGATATTTTATTTGTTATAATAATAAGGTATATATGAAGAATTCTAAGAATAGTTTAATTAACATTAATTTTAAGTATATGACTAACAATAATCTAAAGCTTTATCTAGAGCATAACTGAACTGCTAAAACTAACAGGTCACTTGGACGACTCTCTGTCTCTCTGTCTAAACAAAATATGTATCTAAGAAGTAGAGGTACCTACCAGTATGAATTTCCCTGATTATTTGAGTCTCTGGTAGGCTGGGAGTCAGCGACGGTCCACCACCAGTAGCAGTGGCTGATCTACGAACAGCTACTACGTTTGTCTTAGCCAGATATTTTTTATCTGTCCACACCTATAAAAAATAAAATCTTGTTAGATATTGTAACACCTAAAATTACTACCTACTAGAAATATTATAATTATTTTTTACCTCGAAAACTATGGATCTTATAATTATGAAACTTACGAAATTGCTTCGATAATAAAATAATCTATAAGCAGTAAAATTACCATAAACCAATTAATAGGACAAATGTGGGAAAGTTTAGCCTAAAAGTATTCTGATATATTTTTTTTTAGTGTAAAACTTACCTTTTGCCATTGTTGCACAGTTTTATTATAACCACCCATCACATTATGGGTGCTGCATATTTCACCCCAAAGGCGCTGGGCTTGCAGTCTTCCCTCCACATTCCTTAATGCGCCGCGAGTCAAGTCACGGTGCTCCTCAAGAAAATTGAGAAGCATTTCAGTTTGTTCTGTGCTTGGGGCCGTCATTTTCTATTTCACACACAATCACTACTGACCACATAATATCTTCGTAACCCGGAGAAATCATATTAGAAATCCACAACGCTTTGGTATAAGTGAATCATTCATTTGAATCGTTTGACAGGATTTTAAGAGGTTGCAATCGTCCACTTCAACACCTCACGTTAAGTATGTCTACATTCCGTAATATAAAACACTTGGTTAAACTTTTTTTACAAGTATTCCTTTGACTAAACTTTATTTACGACCTCGCAGCACAGCATGTATTTGTTTATAAACAAAAACGTTATCGTGTCAAACTGAACTTTTTTTTTGCATTCATAGGCAAAGACAAAGGTGTGTACAGCCAAACTAAATTAAGTTTTATCGAAATAAGAAAGATAATAATGTTTTTATTACTTTAAAACCTTTTACAATCCGTTTCGAATGTTATTCTAAATATATAAGGTCTGATATAAGTGTAAATATTTTAAAATACAATTATGAAATAAAAACCGGAACGAATGTAAAACAGCGCGTTTTTCCTCACTAACTTGTTCGTTCACGAAAGTTGTCACGTGACTCCGATAAACGTCCGCGAGTCCGATGTAACTTCGGAGTAAGGTCACTGCCTAAACTTCGGTCGGGTATCGGTCGGATCCGAAGATTTGAATGCGCGGTTTCGGAGTAGACCCCCTGGGTTACACAATTGTTGGCTATTTATAACTAAAAACTTTTTTCAGTGTGTGGTGTTATTTAAATTAAATTGATGTTATATTTATTAACTTTTAAGTATAAGATAATTTAAATGTTAAAGAAACTAAAAATCGTCGCCAGCTGATTTTTGTGGGTGTAAAGGTTGTCAGTTTATATTCCAAAAACGCTCGAATGCGTTGAGCGCGCGACATGTTTAACACGCTGACTGACGGTGTTACCCCCGTCAAACGTACAGCTGACTATTTTTTTTGACTATTCTACTTTTAAAAGAATGAAAATTGAGATATATCTTAAGGTATAAAATAACTTTATTTTTTAATTTTTAAATGAGGCTTATGCACGTGACTGACATTGAACCCCCCCTCGTCTTTACAGCTGACGATAATTTTTGTAAAAAATATGAATGATTGAAACAATAATTTAATACAACTTTCGCTCGGTATAAAATTCCTCGGAGCAGATTTTTTTCCAATGACTTTGTCATGCTGTCTCCTTTAGCTCCACCGCTATCGGAGCAGCTGACGTTCAGAGCTGTTATGTGTTTAGGGGAAAACTATTATTCTTATGATTTTCAGCCGGTATAAAATGACTTTGTCAACTATAGCGCTACCTCCCGTAGTATAAAAATGACGTCACTTGTGTGTATAGTAAATGAAGTAGTATATTATGAAGTATATGGCTGCAGGAATATATTTGTAAATATCTCCGATATTTGTGCGTTTAAGTTCATACTTACCATAATGAATGTTTTTGTATATGATGTGAGTAAACTAATGATGTAGGTTTTGTTTACCAATTTGGCAAAAAAAAAAATTTTTTTTTTTGGTATAAAGACTCGCGAAATTTTGTATACAAATCGCTGTACCTTTGAAAATATTGACTTTTGATATACGGTTTCTCCTGAGAAGTTACTCATATTTAAGAGTACTATTCATTTATGCAATAAAAAAAATCAGTCCGCTTGCCTATTGCGAAGTTGCACCGCGTAACGCGTTCCACAGCGCGTCGCGTCGCCACTCGCCAACTCGCCAGCCACCGCTGTTGCAATGACACTATGTATCTTCTTGTGTGGTAATTAGTAAATAAGGTTTAATTTTGAATCGCTTTGTCAAGAATGCCGCGGCGCGTCCCGTCTCGGTGTGCCTGACCCTCATTTATAATTGTACTAGCTTTCGCCCTCGGCTCCACCCGCGTATATACATTATCCTGCGGGAATACTACTTTTTCGGGATGAAAAATATCCTATGTCCTGGGTCCTGGGACCCAAAGTATGTCTAGATACCAAATTTCATAAAAATCGGTTACAGTGGTTAAAGCGTGAAGAGGTAACAGACAGACAGACACACTTTCGCATTTATAATATTAGTATAGATGCTAGTAAAGAAGTGTTCATACACAAATCACAATACACATTAGAGCTCTACGTAACTCGTAGGTAGAATGTGGCTGGAAGTGCGTCAATCGCTAAGTATTCTGTATGTAGTTATCTCAGGCATGCATCTGCATTCTGCATTAAAATTAGTGAATACCAACGATTTCTTGGAGTAGCGTACATTATTACCTTCCATTGTAATAGGCTCAATTGCATAGATCCTCAATTGAATAGAGGCTTAAAATATCATATCTTCTCTATCATAAACACGAAGAATGAGGGAGATAACATGATATTTAACTTTAACCCTGTAGGTTGATTCTGCTAATTTAATAAAATCGTACAATGGCTGTTTTCCGCGGAAAATAGCGCTAACAAAAAAAAACCGCTGGCATTAAATAAGCAAAATTAACGTGTCCTGGCCGATAATCTTTTTTTTACCCGACTGCGCGACGCAAAGGAGTGGTAATGTGTTTATCAGCCTATGTATGTATGTATGTATGTTCCTTTGAAGCACTATACAGACCAAACGCCTGGCCATTCACACGTCAATCAATTCCTCTTGGTCCGGCGAGTGTCACTAAAGACATGACGTTCGCGTTAGTGAAAATTCAATATGGCGACTACTGGACGCCATATTGTGAAAATGAAAAAAATGAAAGTCAAACTATATCAAGTGGGGTATCGTTGAATAGGTATTTAAAAATTATTTTTAGTTTTCTCTCAACATTTTTCGATTTGACTGACCGTTTAGGATCTATATCGATAGTTGCGTAACAACCATTCTCACATTCCAGTGCAATTGTGATGTAGCATTGATGCTGATAGGAAATCCAGCCTGGTAAATAGCTAGCTAGGTACTCATAACTAAAAAGTATAAAATAAAATATAATCTATTATTGGAACATTAACAACTAAACAGTCAGGATCCATTGAAAAATTAGATTGGCTGTCGAACAATGGATCCCGACTGTTTAGTTGTTATGTTCCAATAATAGATCATATTTTATTTTCTTCAATAGTATTCATTCAATAATATACTATAGAATTCTAGACCACCGGACATCTAAGTGCTTGTTTTTTTTCTTTTCAGTTTTTCATTATGTACTACTTAGTTTGGTTCACTTTTTAAATTTCTTTAATTATTTTTTTTAGCGCTAACAAGAACTATTTTCCGCGGAACACATCCAATAATACAGTTCGATGCAGTCTCGATATGTCAAAATGATATTCTCTTAAACATCAAAACTCCAAATGATATCATATTTTAATTCCCTGTGAATGAATACGTGCCAAAATTTTACATTACAAAGAATGTCGTTAACAGTAGGTAGGTTAAAAAACTGTGACACGTGATAGTACAACGACCTCAACTAAGAATAGTTTTACTTTCAAAAATACAATTCCATCAAAATCCTACAAGAAAATTAAATATTCATATACAGAAAAGATTATGTTTGTATTTACAAATAATTAGTACTAATTTAAATGTTATGACGTATTTCTTACTTTTTGACGTAGTTCTTTTCGTGGTTCTACCATTTATTATAGTGAGTATTTGGGACCTGCCTTCCTACCTCTGAAATCCAACAATAAATTATAAGGTTTAAGTACGTACTGCCAAAATATATGAGTAATAAGTAGCTATAAACACAAGAATTAGCTATTTATAACTTCGTAAGCTGGTGGATAATGCTAATAATACACTTTTATTGCAGTTACGATAGTAGAAGATGACGTAGGTCTTATCTATACTAATATTATAATGCTGAAGAGTTTGTTTGTTTGTTTAAACGCGCCACGGGCGTAGCCGGGTTTTAGTTTCGGGGGGGGGGTTCAAGAAAATAAAACAACTACCGGGGGGGGGGGGGGGGGGGTAGTATCAAAGTTCTGATTTTAAGCTTCTGATTTAACTTCAAAAATCATCTTTCAGATAGGGTTAATGGGGAGGCAAAATATGTTAATTGGTCTCGGGCGCAAAATTTCTAACTACGCCTCTGTATATTGCTCAGATCTCTGTATTATATATACCAGCCGGCCCATTTCGGGGGGGGTTTGAACCCCCTAAACCACCCCCTGGCTACGCCCATGAAACGCGCTAATCTCAGGAACTACTGGTTCGAATTGAAAAAAATATTTTTGTGTTGGATAGTCCATTTATCGAGGAAGGCTTTAAACTATATAACATCACGCTGCGATGCGACCAATAGGAGCGAAGAATCAGTGAAAAATATGGAAAAAACGTGTAAAATTATTCATGTCTAAGTGCTTCCGTTGTTTGTTTGAACGCGCCGATCTCGGGAAATGCTAGATCGAATTGAAAAATTCTTTGTGTTGGATAGTCCATTTGTCGAGGAAGGCTTTAAGCTATATAACGTTACGCTGCGACCAATAGGACCGAAGCATTAGTGGAAAAAGTAGCAAAAAAGGGGAAAATTATTCATATTTGAGCGTATCCGTTCCGTGCGCTGCGTAAACGGTTCATTAAGTTACCCAAAAAATAAGTATGAAAGAATTATTCTTCTTTAAATGATCTAAAAAAAAATTCGCGTCAGTATATGTCTATCTTTAATATTGACTTAACTTATTATACTATTATTATTATATTTATGGTAATCACATTTGGTCGAAATTAATGCATTTTTGCGCTGTCAGTTGACGCGGACGAAGTCGCGGGCAACAGCTAGTGAAGTTATATGAGGGCCAGACATGAAAAATGGCATAGTTAATGCTTAATTTGTTTTTCGTGTATTCGATGTCAGACAAAATGTTAATAAACAATTATCTATGTAAACCCATTTTTGTTAACCTTAAAAAATAACAGCTCCCCACACCGATTTCCGTGACTGGTGGCCGGTTTCATTCAACCAGGCCAGCTACGCAGGAGTTATTTTATAGTCCCCAAGTATGTGCGCAGTACACAAGAGCACTCTCTATTCCTTTTACTCTCGTAACCCAGTGGGACGGATGACCGAACCAACTGGCGAGAGATCAGGCGCAGGACCGACTATGTAAGAAGATGATGATACTCATATCGTATGGGCATGTGCCCATACGATACTCACGATCATCATCTTCGATCATGGAAAATTTTCCTTGCCAGACAATCAGGTGATCAGCATGCATTGTCCTAACCAAACTTGAAAACAACTTTTTTGTTGTTCCCATGCGGGAATCGAACCCACGACCTCCGAGTCGAAGGCAAAGCTCTAACAACTAGACCACAGAGGCTGTAAATCTTAAAAAATAACGAAGATACAGACAATTTAAACCCTCCAAAAACATTACCATGTAAAGTGATGCCAAGATGATACCATATTATGACTCGCACTATCAAAAAGTTATCAGATCTCATGTAAGCTTCTGACTCTATCAAACTTCCAACTCTACACGCCTTAATTCTACAAGCTTAACTTCACAAACTCTACACCTTAGTGAAAATATTTGGCCCGGCCATTTCGCTACATTCGTTTGGACGTAAAGAAAACGGACTGTATTTCTATGCTTCTTGGAACGAAACGGCCAAGGCACATAACTTGACTGAGATGTAGAGTTTGTGAAGTAGGAGGCGATCTGTCGCTGCCAGCCGTAGTGCGGAGGATGGTCGGTAGCGCAGAGTCGTGGGACGCGGTGGTGTCCTTCTGTGAGGACGTGATGTCGCAGAAGGAAACTGCGGAACGGGAGAGGAAGATCTCGACTTCCTTCCCCGGCCGCAGAAGGCGCACCGAGCGCAGGAGAAGGGCGGACAACGCCCTTTTCCGGCCCCCATGAACGGATCCAGGGGCGAGGGACTTGGGGAAGTCCCCGCCCTTTATTGGGGGAGGCGTGCGCGGGTGTCGGCGCGCGCCTCTGAGGCGATGCACGGGGTAGTTGAACACCTCACTACCTCTCTATGTCCCTGGGCCATGGATATTGGATGTAGGTATATTACTATCAATTAAGATTTGACGACCTCTGTGGCTCAATGGTTGAGCGTGTTGGTGCTCAAGCCGGGGGTCGCGGGTTCGAATTCTGCCGAAGGAACAAAATGTTTTTCTGTGTTCCTGAATCATGGATGTGTATTAAATATGTGTATAATATAATAAAAATCTTACATAATGTGTTTAATATAAAATTATTAAATATATTTCCGTTGTCTGATACCCATAACACAAGTTCTTTGAGAACTTACCACGGGACCAGATTGATGTGGTGTGAAGCGTCCATAGATAAAAAAAGAAAAAGAGTATTATAGTATAACAAAATCACTCTTCTTTTCTTTCTCAGTTTCTTCTTCAAGAACTTACCCCGGGACCAGATTGACGTGGTGTAAAAGCGTCCGTAGATAATATTATATTATAGATACAGGCATAATATGAATAAATGTTTTATTATTATTATTATTATTATTAATAGGCAATAGCAATTATTACTGTAGGTAATAATATTTAATCTATCGGTAGTTATGAACATAGTAGGTATCTATCGTTAGTTATTTTCTGCAAGCTTTACGCAAAAACAAAGTAATGTAAAGAAAATCTTAATAATGTGTTATTACTTATTATGACTACATAGAATTATTCTATAATTACTTAAGTATAGTAGCATAAATAAAATTATAATAATATGTAAATCACTGTTGTTGAATTTAAAACAAAATTTTATTGTGCGAAGTACTTATTATTAATTTAATTAGCAGGTTATGTATGCTCCATGAAATGTACCT
>FR990057.1:6769253-6771753 GCA_905404095.1 Glaucopsyche alexis
GACAGACAGACAGACAGACAGACAGACAGACAGACAGACAGACAGACAGACAGACAGACAGACAGACAGACAGACAGACAGACAGACAGACAGACAGACAGACAGACAGACAGACAGACAGACAGACAGACAGACAGACAGACAGACAGACAGACAGACAGACAGACAGACAGACAGACAGACAGACAGACAGACAGACAGACAGACAGACAGACAGACAGACAGACAGACAGACAGACAGACAGACAGACAGACAGACAGACAGACAGACAGACAGACAGACAGACAGACAGACAGACAGACAGACAGACAGACAGACAGACAGACAGACAGACAGACAGACAGACAGACAGACAGACAGACAGACAGACAGACAGACAGACAGACAGACAGACAGACAGACAGACAGACAGACAGACAGACAGACAGACAGACAGACAGACAGACAGACAGACAGACAGACAGACAGACAGACAGACAGACAGACAGACAGACAGACAGACAGACAGACAGACAGACAGACAGACAGACAGACAGACAGACAGACAGACAGACAGACAGACAGACAGACAGACAGACAGACAGACAGACAGACAGACAGACAGACAGACAGACAGACAGACAGACAGACAGACAGACAGACAGACAGACAGACAGACAGACAGACAGACAGACAGACAGACAGACAGACAGACAGACAGACAGACAGACAGACAGACAGACAGACAGACAGACAGACAGACAGACAGACAGACAGACAGACAGACAGACAGACAGACAGACAGACAGACAGACAGACAGACAGACAGACAGACAGACAGACAGACAGACAGACAGACAGACAGACAGACAGACAGACAGACAGACAGACAGACAGACAGACAGACAGACAGACAGACAGACAGACAGACAGACAGACAGACAGACAGACAGACAGACAGACAGACAGACAGACAGACAGACAGACAGACAGACAGACAGACAGACAGACAGACAGACAGACAGACAGACAGACAGACAGACAGACAGACAGACAGACAGACAGACAGACAGACAGACAGACAGACAGACAGACAGACAGACAGACAGACAGACAGACAGACAGACAGACAGACAGACAGACAGACAGACAGACAGACAGACAGACAGACAGACAGACAGACAGACAGACAGACAGACAGACAGACAGACAGACAGACAGACAGACAGACAGACAGACAGACAGACAGACAGACAGACAGACAGACAGACAGACAGACAGACAGACAGACAGACAGACAGACAGACAGACAGACAGACAGACAGACAGACAGACAGACAGACAGACAGACAGACAGACAGACAGACAGACAGACAGACAGACAGACAGACAGACAGACAGACAGACAGACAGACAGACAGACAGACAGACAGACAGACAGACAGACAGACAGACAGACAGACAGACAGACAGACAGACAGACAGACAGACAGACAGACAGACAGACAGACAGACAGACAGACAGACAGACAGACAGACAGACAGACAGACAGACAGACAGACAGACAGACAGACAGACAGACAGACAGACAGACAGACAGACAGACAGACAGACAGACAGACAGACAGACAGACAGACAGACAGACAGACAGACAGACAGACAGACAGACAGACAGACAGACAGACAGACAGACAGACAGACAGACAGACAGACAGACAGACAGACAGACAGACAGACAGACAGACAGACAGACAGACAGACAGACAGACAGACAGACAGACAGACAGACAGACAGACAGACAGACAGACAGACAGACAGACAGACAGACAGACAGACAGACAGACAGACAGACAGACAGACAGACAGACAGACAGACAGACAGACAGACAGACAGACAGACAGACAGACAGACAGACAGACAGACAGACAGACAGACAGACAGACAGACAGACAGACAGACAGACAGACAGACAGACAGACAGACAGACAGACAGACAGACAGACAGACAGACAGACAGACAGACAGACAGACAGACAGACAGACAGACAGACAGACAGACAGACAGACAGACAGACAGACAGACAGACAGACAGACAGACAGACAGACAGACAGACAGACAGACAGACAGACAGACAGACAGACAGACAGACAGACAGACAGACAGACAGACAGACAGACAGACAGACAGACAGACAGACAGACAGACAGACAGACAGACAGACAGACAGACAGACAGACAGACAGACAGACAGACAGACAGACAGACAGACAGACAGACAGACAGACAGACAGACAGACAGACAGACAGACAGACAGACAGACAGACAGACAGACAGACAGACAGACAGACAGACAGACAGACAGACAGACAGACAGACAGACAGACAGACAGACAGACAGACAGACAGACAGACAGACAGACAGACAGACAGACAGACAGACAGACAGACAGACAGACAGACAGACAGACAGACAGACAGACAGACAGACAGACAGACAGACAGACAGACAGACA